>VUQH01042184.1:0-16437 GCA_015106775.1 Etroplus canarensis | reverse complement strand
AAGAAAGGCAAGACACCGGACCTGAGAGATGAATCTGGCTCTTCAATTGATCCATCTACTGTTTGCCAAAGCCTCATTGGAAATGGTCTCAATGGATGAGTGGCTGTCAAGCAGCCATTTTTAATGAGGGGAAATGGGGAGAAAAGTCTGAGGTGTGTCAAATTACACAAGAATGGGACTGAAAACCAGTGGCAATGAGACTAATGGAGTGATGAATCCAGATTCCTCAGAGCACAGATGTCCACATTATTGAAGCAGAGTGTGATCATCTTGACGGAGAACGAAACAAAAGGCAGCCAACATCCAACGAAGAGCTATGGAATTTCAAGAAGCCTGGAGAACTATTTCTGAAGAATATTTAAATAAATTACAAGAAAGCTTGTCTAAGAGAGTTCAGGCTGTGTTGAAGAATAAAGGTGGTCATACCAAATATTGACTTTTAAGCTTCTTAGAATTGTACAAACTATGATTTTGCCTCATGTGCTGTATTTCCATTTATGTTTGCAGATGTTTCAATAAACTGTTGCACCTATTTCAAGGCTCAAGACTTTTTCACAGTATTATACATGCACCCACAGCTGATAAAATAGCTTTAACACTCTAGAATCAGAAAAGAAAATCTCTGTGCTGTAATATCTGGTTCAGTTAGGCTGTGGCATTTTGATGTCCACACAGCTTACCAGAATTAGGTACCATGTAATAACCATGTGAACTCAAACAACAAGCACCCTCAAACCTAGAGCCAAAAGAGCAGAAAAAATGACAGAGGGAACAGGTAATCATTTACTTTAAATTCACATTTAATCTAGTTGCATAGAGAACCTTGGGCTTGCAGGAATGCAAGCTAGTAATCCAGCATTAATCCAAGGAGATTTAAACCCATTTTAAATAATGCTTCCTCCTAAGTCTCAAAACCAGCTGGCTTATAATAAACTAATATGTTAATCATCACAGTCACACCCCTAACTTTGGCCAAGAGCAGTATTCAATGCAGGTATCACCATAGGAAGAGAACAGGCTTTTATGGACTATGATGCTTGGTTAAAACCAAATGCAGCATATCAGCACAAACACCTCATACCAACTCTCAAGCACAGTGGTGGAGCTTGTTTTGCAGCCACATGACCTGGGCACCTCACAGTCATTGAGTTGACCATGAACTCCTCTATATACCAAAGTATTCTAGAGTCAGATGTGAGGCCATCTGTGTGACAGTTAAAGCCTGACTGAGATTATGGTCATGTAACAGGAAAATGATCCCAAACACAGCAACAAATCTACAACAGAATGGCTAAAAATAAAATAATCAAAGTGTCATAATGTCACAGACAAAGTCCAGACCTCAGCTTGACTGAAAGGCTGTGCATAAATGAATGCCTTCAAACCTCAATGAACTGAAGCAACACTGTAAAGACGAGCGGGCCAAAATTCACCCATAACGATGTGAGAGACTGATAAAATCATGCAGAAAATGATTACTTTAAGTTTTTGTCTGCTAAAGGTGGTTCTCTCATGGCTGGTGGCTTAATCATGAGTTGTACCTAGTTTTTCACAGGACTGCATAGAGCTCTGACTGTAGTTTCAGGGATTAGTATCTAAGTTCAAAAGAATGATAATATATCATTTGTGCATCTGTCATCATACCCAGGAACAGTTTTATACTTTTCAGTCCTGCTTAATGGAAGCTTTTGTTTAAGTCATATCAGTTCTGGAGTTAGAACTGTACCCTGACTACCTGATGTTAAAGAAGGTATTAACATGACTTTTTTTTTTACACAGAAGGTAAACACTGGTGTTACTAATAAGGTTAACAAAGACTTTGTTCTTCTCAAGAGCCTCAATAAAGCATAACAGTGTTACAGTAAGCCACCATTAAAACCATGTCACTGAATACCAAAACAGCTGAATTTATTTCAGCCATTAATCACTTAATTTATTGGTAGAATTTACACCTGTTCCTGCTGTGACATCTTGATAGTTTACAGTCTATTTTGTAAATACTTTGTAATGGCACATTTGGAGCCAAAATGTTAAATTACTACTACTGATCTGATTTCAACAACAGAAATAACTTCTAATGAAGCCCAAACACTAATATTACTGCCCTCATGTACAGAGTAAGCACAAAATAGAGAAAATACATTAAATTAGTCTACATTAGATATTGTAAAATAGACATACAGTAATAGGGGTATTAGTAGCTTTGCTATTTTAAAGATTGTCAGCCACTAGAGGTCTCTGTTGAACTTCCCTTGTGCACTGTGCTGTATATTTCCTACTGTACGCTCTGCAGTGCAAAAAGAGCCTATAGTAAATTATATATAATATATATAATTCATGTCATATTATGACAGGCTGTATATATTTACATCAGTACCAAACCCCTGGCAGTGCATTTTTCTTTTTTAATTTCAGATATAATATAACCAATGCACATTAGAGACACTAAAATATTCTAAATGTTTAATAACCTTTAAGGTTATGGTGATGACATATACAGATACAAAAATTTATACACTGATCACCTTGTAACTGAAGATTCTTCCTCAGAGTATTTTGTTGGAAACCAAAGCACCTAAAAAAAGAAAGTTGTCATTCTTACTCCTGAGTGCTTATTTTACTGGAAACATATTCCCAACATTGAAAACCAAAATTCTTCTATACAGACTACCTCAAGATAACCTTTTTTAGAGCACTATATCCTATAGATCTATGCTGTGATGCTTTTCTGTGGACAGTCTGGTTAACAATGAGGAGTAGGAACTACAGGTTCTTTGGCCCCAGTTAATCTGAGCAGCCCATCAGTCCCTGCCGCGCCACAGAAAGTCTCCTGCCCTTGGTGAGAAACAGTGAGCTTCCTGTGTTTGTGGGACTTTTCCTACTCATGAAGTACTTCAGCACCTCATTGTGAGGCTTCATGCACATGACTCTGCTATTACTTGCATAATGATTAAAGGCAAACATGCCAGCATTTTCCTTTACCCGAAGAAATATAAACACAATACCGTCGACTTCTAATGGACATGTTATTGTGCAGTAGAGCAATAATGAGGCGAAATGAGAGTTCTGAAAAGAAAATTGGATTAAGGTTACAGTGGAAGGAAGAGGGCAAAGATCAGAGACAACAATAGGGAAATAAAATTTAGTCATCCAAAGATTTATTATACTGTTAAAGTCATGGAATTTCGCTCTCACTGGGAAAAATTCCCTATAGTGACGTTATAGTTGCGTTCTTGGTAATTCACGCCAGGGAAGGTTTTCACCTTTTTGTTTTCCTGAACCAGTAAATATTTTGAGGCACTGCAGAATAAAGCAATTAAGATGCCTGCGAAGTTATTTCAGGGGCGCTAATGTCACTACTTGCCTTAGTTGGCCTCGCTGGAACAGACATTTGACATTCATACATCTCATACACACACACACACACACACACACACACACACACACACAAAGGAATGCATGACAGAATGAAGTAAAAAAAAAACTTTTAATTTAGCAGAGCAATAAGTCTTAATCCTATCTACTCTGGGATATTAAAAAGGTTAGTTACTGTGTGATTTTTAACACTGAATTCCCCCTTATTCCCAGGGGAGAAATCTATCAACATTAACAACTGTGATCAGATTAGGTGTGTGCTGATAAGGGATTTAGATAAGAGTGAGTGTGAGGCTGGCATAAAGCTCTCAAACAAGGACAGTCAGTCTTAATGGGGCTGGGGTCTTATCAGTGGAATCTAAAGAGCTCCCTGAAGTTCACCTCACTTTAGCCACACACTTTTCAGTGACACTTATATCGCTCAGTGATACACTCTGGCATGAGGACCATTAGCTTTCACTAGCATGAGCATCATGGGAAATGAGTTTGAGAGTACAGATGAAAAATACATTAAATTAATATTTGCCAAATCCATGAGGATTCAGTGACTAGTGACTGAAGATTATGAGAAAAGTAAGATTTGGAAAATTTGACTTTTTTGCTTTCTTACCAAGGCTTAGAAATGATATACAAAATTGGCACAGGTCTTTTCAGGTCCCCCCCCCCACAGCATTTCAATCATCTTCAGATCTGGACTTTTACTGGGCCACTGCAACAACTTGATTCCTTTCTTTTTCAGCCAGTCTGCTGTATATTTGTTGATGAAGTGTCGGAGCATTTCCTCCTACATAACCCAGTTTCAGACAAGCTCTAGCTGTTGGACAGATGGCCTCACATTTTACCCTTGAATACAGAGGAATCTACAGTCAGTTCAATGATTGCAAGGTGCCCAGATCAGGTGGCTGCAAAATAAGCCCAAATCGTCACCCCTCCGCCACCATGTTTGACAGCTGATGTGAAGTGTCTGTGCTGATATGTTGTGTTTGGTTTTTGCCAGGCATGGCAAACCAGTCATGCTGCATAGCACCTTTTTGCCAAGCATGGTGCTGTGCATTATGGCCAACCTCTCTACTTTGGCCTCATTTGTCCAAAGGATATTGTTTCAGAAGTTTGTGGTTTCTTCAGATGCAACTTTACAAATGTAAGGTGTGCAGCCATGCTCTTTTTCGACAGAAGAGGCTTTCTCAAGTCAACCCATCCAAATAAGACATATTTCAGTCTTTTCCTAATTGTACTGGGATGAACTTTATCATTTAACATGGCAACTGGGGCCTGCAGACTCTGACGTGTAGCTCGGGTTTTTAGCCATTTCTATGAGCATTGCACAGGCTGATCTTGGGGTAAGTTTGCTAAGCAGTCCACTCCTGGAAAAATTGTGGCATTGTGTTAACACACAACTGAATGCTGCAGACCAGCAAACCACCAAAGCTTGTGGTTTTATTGAAGTGGTCACTCTGGGTGATGATCAGTTAAGTGCATTTGATTAGCAGCACTTACCCTCTTAATTCCTATGGAAGCAGTAAGGTTATACCTAGTTTTTCACAGGACTGCATAGAGTCCTGTGTAAACTTTGCTTTTCATATGACTGTATTTTCCGTCTTGTGTGTTTCATCTTCACGAGTCCAAAAAACAAAACAAAACAAAACAAAAAAAGAAAAGAAAAAACTACAGAAAAAACACCATGTGGTTTAACAGGAGGTCATATGCCAGACTATTTCTTGTGACTTCCTGAAGTCATGTTGCCACTCTGATGTTGGAATTAGGAATATGTGTCTGTATGTCAAAAGCTTGCAGTCTCACAGTAGTTGTGCCTGACACAGACAAAAATGCTCTGTAGTCAAGTGGGCAGGGTTGGTTGTTGCTGGATATACCGTCTGAGGAGAAGGTGGGGCTGGGTTGGTGGAAAGGTTGGTCGAAGGTGTGGTGAGGTAGTGGGATGTGTAGTTGTGTCCCAGGATTGATGGCTCTGTTAGAAGTCACAGAGAGAAAGCCCACCCATGTGACACAACCCCCCCAACATCAAACATGCTGTATTACGTTGATCTATGGAGATGGCTGGGCAGCACTTTCAACTGAGTCAGGCCAGGTCCATCAAAGGATTTATCTCTTCATAAGATTAAAGGAGGCCAAGGCGTCTGCCAAACAAAGACTAACTCTGAGGGTCAACCTAGGTCCTGAACTGAGAGATTTAAACCGATACAACCTTCATGTCATAGTTAGAACCAGGAAAAGATGCAACAGCCTCTGTGACATAAATTGAGCCAGAAGTTTGCTAGATTATATTCATATGATTGATAAATTAGTACTTTCTGCATGTACACATTGTTGCAAATGCACATCAACACTATAAACACATTAGCACATTCTTTCTGCCAGACCTTAAGGCAGGCAGGGTTATTCAAAACCTCCTTTATATTTCTGACATGTTCCTGGCATCTTTCAGGATTCCACAGTAATGAGGAAATCACTTTTTGGGAACATTAAGGTCAATTATTTTTTCCTGTTTCCTTTTAAATGGTAAGCTGGATTCTATGTACGTGAAAATCTGAACCGCCTTTATATAAATTCATGTCATATCCAGTGACTTGTTCCTGTTGCTTTGACCTTTGCACTCCTTCCTATTAGTCACTTGCTAATGTTTTTGGTCTAGGAATGCAGGCTGGTTTTACTTTTGGTGGTTTGAATAATCTAACAGCTAAAGACCAAAAACAAACCTGAATGTGTAGAATTTGAATTTGGGTCATGTTTTAATGTTTATTGTCTTCCTCATCTTACTGCTGTTCTCCAGTTTGTACCAAATGCTAAATGCAGACATGAAAAACATTTTTTTGCAAGAATTTCCTTCTTTTGTTTTTCTTTTACATGACTTTGCTCCTTTAGAGAGTATTAGTCAGTGTTTTTGGTCACATACTTTGCTGTTTTTGGTCTGTCCCACAATGAAAACACTCATTTATATTCATTTGGAATTCAGTGGGTGAGAGACAAAGTGGACTGGTAGCAAGATACAATCAGGTACTGGGACTAGGAAGACATAGCCTCTTTCATATTAACATGTAGGTTTTAAATGAGCTAAGAGCCCAACTTGAGCAAGATGGCTTTAAATCAGGATAAAACATTCTCAGGAATCTAGCTTTCACATACCTTGAAGTTGCTTTCACATGGGAATATTTGTCTCACTTATAAAATCAGTGGCTGAGAGTGTCTGGTGATGTTAATGGAAGAGTGAGTTGAAGGAGAAAAAAGACTTTTATTTGAATTCTTCTGTTCTTCTAAAGCAGTCAATCTATAATAATTATACAGTAGAGGAGAAATGTGACCCATGCTGACTTCTTTTATGCACCATCATTATTCAACTGTTTTGACTGGCTAGGCAGTGTCTAGTTCACAGCTAACAGTGTGCATGATGGAAGACTAAAAGTCAGCTTTCTGCAGCAATATTGCAGGAAAAAACTGCTGCAGAATTCAAGTGGCAGATTCTAAACTTTCAACGTACGTAGCCAGCGAGTAAATATTACAATCCTTAATCTCTGACTGTATGTAGGTGTGTGTAGGTTGGTATGTTTGTGCTTGTCTGTCTGTTGGCCCGAGTGCACACACCTTTTTGTGTATGCACATATCAGTATTAGCCAAGTGTTCCTACACGCTGCACCGCCAAGCCTCGCCCATAGTAGGAGGAGAGTGCAGGGCAGGGTGAGCACTGTTGAGGAAACGCTGTGCCTGGCACGGCCACCCACACACACACACACACACACACACACACACACACACACACACACACACACACACACACACACACTAGACAAGCAACTTTGGGAATCACAGCCAAAGCAGAACAGAATGTACATTAAGGAGGTCACCTCTCCTCCCCCTTTCTTCTTATTTGTTTTCCTGCAAAACTTTGTCCTAACTTCATGGTTAGGCTGAAAAGTTCCCTAAATTCTCTTCCTCATTTATGTAACTTTGTTCACTCCTGCTTTATGGCTGAATCAGAGAAATCAAATAGGAATTGCATCAAAAATGTGCCTCAACTGACGCTAATTCCATTTTACTGCAGCAATATTTGCTTCTCACCATCAGGAGCGTTTAAAGGTTGAAGAGCAAGATGCCATAACCAAGCCCTTGCCCCGCTGCTCCCTTCCTACTTTGCTCACTGTCAAACACTTTTAGCGTGGAGGTCACATGGCTAAACTTTGCCTTGTAAACACCCATTAGACGGGTTTGCCTTTGTGTTAAAGGTCCTGCTTCAACAGTTCGTCCAATGAAGAGCAGATGACGGTAGTGGTGTGTGTGTGTGTGTGTATATGTGTGAGTCTAAGGGTTATAGGTGTGCATGTGTCAGTGTCAGGTGTGTTGTCATGTAGGACTTGGAGGATCTATTGTAAATCTTGGTGCTTTAGGATTACTATGGAGGGGAATAATGCTCTGTTTTGCAGACAAAATGTGAAACATTGTCTTTAAATGTTAATGACCTACAGAATACAGAGAAAGCCAAGAAAGCCAAAAAAAATGACTCTTTCATTATATTGATTTGAAATGTAGATGCTGTACATTTCTGACAACTGGTTTTGCTCATATGAAAGGATAATTCTGATTTAATAGAATTTGGAGTTTTGTCTCTATAATTTAAAGGATGCTTATGACAAAAAATTCCACTTTATATATGCCCAGTATTTTTATCAATCTGCTTGTTCTTTTCCTTTCTCCATCGATCCTAAAGCACCTACCTGAATATGATGTTTTTGTGTGTTTTGTGATGTCAAAACAGGCGAGGCTCCACCCCAGCTGTAAGAGATCCACTTGTGTGCACATTCAAACCTGGCTGCAGTGCAGTGGCAAGAACTGCACCTTAGACAGCCAGGTGACATTCCACAATAAAATAGAGTCCAATTAATCCTTTCTTCAATCCTTTCTGCTCATATTGTTGCAATAAAGAATGCCCATACTTATGTCTGTTTTGTAAATGAAACATCTGCTTGTCATCCTAATGGACTGCAAACTATTTGTGGTCAAATGTGCACAACAATCACATTAACAAGCTATCATTACAGGAAACCTCATTTTTAAACACATTTATGAATTTTAAGTATGCATTCACCGGCCAGTTTAAAAGATATACCTGTTCAACCAATTGTTAATATTTAGGCATATAGACATGGTCAAGATGACCTGCTGCAGTTCAAACCGAGCATCAGAATGGGGAAGAAACATGACTTAAAGAACTTTGAACATGGAATGGTTGTTGGTGTTAGATGGGCTGGTCTGAGTATTTCAGAAACTACTGATCTGTTTTACAATTTTAACGACCAAACCATCCTTAGGGTTTGCTGCGAATGGCCTAAAAAACCAAAATATCCAATGAGGGACAGATCTGTGGGTGAAAATGCCTTATGGATGCCAGAGGTTAGAGGAGAATGGTAAAACTGCTTCAAGCTGATAGGAAAGCAACATTAACTCAAATAACCACTTGTTACAACCAAGGTATGCAAAAGAGCATCTTTGAATGCAAAGCATGCTGAACCTTGAAGCAGGTGGGTGAGCAAAAGACCACACCAGTTGACACTACTGTCAGCTAAGAACAGGAAACTGAGGCTACAGTTCACACGGACTTACCAAAATTTTACAACGGAAGTTTGGAAAAATAATGCCTGGACTGACAAGTTGATTTCTGCTGCAACATTCAGATAGTATGGTCAGAATTTGGCATAAAAATATGAAAGCATGAATCCACTATGCCTTGTATCAAGGGTTCAGGCTGCTCTTGATGGTGTAATGGTGTGGGAGATAATTCATTAGCACGCTTTGTGTACCTTAGTACAAGCTGAGCTCTTTTTTTAAATGCCACACTCTGCCTGAGTATTGTTGCTGATCGTGTCCATCATTTATGACCACAGTCTACCCATTTTCTCCTTTCACCAGGATAATGGACCATGTCACAAAGCTTTAGTCATTTAAACTAGTTTCTTGAACATGATAATGAATTCATCGAACTCAAATGGCCTCCACTGTCACCAGATCGCAATCTAATAGAGAATCTTTGGATGTGGTGCAATAGGAAATTTGCATCATGGATGTGCAGCTGACAAATCTGCATCTACTGTGTGACACTGTCATGTCAAAATGGACCAGAATCTCTGAGGAATGTTTCCAACACCTTGTTGAATCTGTGCCATGAACAATTAAGGCAGTTCTGAAGGCAAAAGTGAGCCCAACCTGGCACTAGTAAGGTGTACTAAATGAAATAGCTGGTGAATGTACTGTATATACATATAAATTGCATTCTTTTCTCATTGTGTGGCACATGGTGAACTCATTATTATGGGCCCCTGTGTACTGTCACATCACATAACAACCACTCCTCTTCAGTTCCCACGTCAGCGATATAAGCCAGTGATTCATTGTTTCCAGTGAGTTAGCTGAGTAGTTAACACACTATGATAAGACGTTGTGCCCATAGTGAGAGGTCATGAGTGCAAGTGTAAATGCAAGTTTAATTTTGAATTTCTTTACACACACACATACACACCCCTCTAAAAACTAAAAAAAAAAAAATGTTTTAAACAAACATCCCCTTGCTAGAAAGTCCAGGAAGGAAGCCCAGCCAGCGTTAAAGAAGGACATTGAACAGACAGTGAGGTAATGCTGCTAATATCCACATAGCTTTCAGTTTGGAACTATTTTTTAACCAAGTCTAGATGTCTAAAATAGATGCTCAGCCAATGGTTATTTGATGCTGAAATCTTGTCTGGGGTGCCTTTGAATTCCAAACTAGCAGTTACTTTGCAGTGTAATTATTAATTTTCCCCACTTCTAGAGCGGCTTCTGCAAACTTTAAAGGTTCACAATCTAATCTGGTTTGAAACATATACAGTTGGACTCCTTTGATTTTATTATCCTTCTTCATCTGCATCCATGGCATCACCAAGAAAGGTATTCCAAAATGGGGTATGGCCAGCAGCACCCCATCTAGGAAGTACTAAAAACCAAGGCAAGGCAGAAGAAGTGATCAGTATATCAGAGGGACAACTCAAGTTGAAAAGTATGAAGACAAAGTAAGAGAGGCAAGGTTGAGATGGTTTAGATATGTGCAGAGGAGGGATAGTGGATATATTGCACAAAGCAGGTTAAAGAGGAGGAAAAGTGGAAGACCACAGAGAAGGATATAGTGAAGGAGGACATGAAGATGATTATTGCAAATGATGCAAATGATAGGGTGGGATGGAGGCAGATGATCTGTGGCAACCCCTAAAGAGAACAGTTGAAAGGAATAATAAAAATACTACTACTACTACTACTACTACTAATAATAATAATAATAATAATAATACAGGTTTCTTTTTTATCTTATTCTTTTTAATCATAATTTTCTTACCTCTCAAATTTTTATCTACTGCCTTTCAAATTTATGTTTATTTATATTTGTAACACAATATAATTTCCCCCTGGGATTAACAAAGTATTCTGATTCTGATTCTGATTTGGAAGAAGAAGAAGAAGAAGAAGAAGAAAAAAAAAAGAAGATGAAGAAGAAGAAGAAAAGAAAAAGAAAAAGAAAAAAGAAAATATTTGAGCTGAAACTTGAAAACACATTATAGGGAGCTAAAAATATATTTTTAAAAGAGGCTGTAAGTCAGGACTCATACTGGAAATATACACCTCGAACATCTAGAGGTTTTGCTGAGTGGTGACATTTACTGACATTTACACAAATTCAAATTAAAAAAAAAATTCTTTTAATTTTGTCTACACAGTTTGTGTATTTGTTCTGGCGATGCTGCAGAATTATCTATCTGTTCTGTTCTATAAAATGATGTTTTCATCAAAAAGAAGTGTATTCAGGCTTATTTTGAAAAGAAACCAAGGTCTTATATTGTTACAGATTGATGGAAAATTACCACATATTAATGGTGTTTTCACTGTCAGTTTTGCCTCTGATTTGCCTGTAATACAGTAGTTTACATAATCTGCTCTCCAAAAATTGTTGTTAACAACATCTGAGTGTCTGATTCCTCTTGTTTTAAATTCCAGCTCCATTGCACCATTGTCGCCAAGGACAATGTTATCATAACCAAAAGAAATGAAGGCCAAAATTACAAAACTAATACCCAAAAAAAAAAAAGAAAGAGTGTCCTTGAAAAATGTAAATGAGCTTCCTGGTAGAGGTTAAGATGTGTTTTGTATAATTTATGTGCAGTATCTCTGGTCAGTTCACGTTCACGTTCATGTCACCTTGTCCCAATAAATCAGAATTGCCAACTTCTTTGTCCCATTATCCCTTCTGCTGTTGATGAGAAAGGGTTGAGGGAGAGAAGAGAAAACACAAGCAGCAGATTTCAAGCATTCTACAATGCATTAGGTCATGAGAATTGGAACTTGTGCTGTTTAAATGATGAAATGGCTCACCAAAGGGACCTCAATTGAGGTCCACACGATTGGTCACCAAGAGGTCATCCCCATTTGAGAGAAGAAAAGGAATGATAAATACGCTTGGCTCCACACAATTATTAAATTTCTGTGCTTTTTTCTCTCTCTCTCATCAACAGTAAATGAAGTTGTTCTCGGGACTGTTTAGATTCGAACATGAGCTTGGTCTTCGTGTGGGAATTCAAAAGTGACAGACACACAGAGAGCGACGAGGGCCAGAAAACAGAGAGGTCGTAGCCAGACATCAGAGCTATTTTTGTTTGTAGAAATTCAGAAGTGGTCCTGTTACCCTGGAGGCGGCTCGTGTTTTCCATATAGCTCAGCGACTTGGCAGGCCTCTTAAGGGGCAGTTTCACATTGAGCTCCCCCCTCTCCCTCCCTGTTTTTTGCTTCTCTCTCACCCCTGCATCTCCCCCCGCCCTTCTTCTTTCCTTCTTCTATCCTCCCACCATTCTGCTCTCCCCCCCAGCAGGAAAATGCTCGTGGCCTGCAATGGAGACAGCCTGACTGCGCAGGCGGCCCGGCAGATGCACTGGAGATAAGTTTGTGTGCGTAAGCTAGGCCGCGACCCTCGGCGGCAGGACGTTGACCAGATCCTGTCAGTGAGAGGGCAAGAGCCAGCCCAGCACCTCCTCTACTCATATGTTTCCATGCTGCCCCCCACCCCCATCCCACTGTCTCTCTTGCAGCCCTGGATGGGACAGAGGGGAAGACAGGCCCCCTGGAGCCACAACTTTCCCTTGCGATCCAAGACTACAGAGTTGGTCTCCCTGATACTGGTACCCATGCACAGTAGTAGTGTCAGCAACTCAATTAAACTCGGTCAAAACTCCTCCAAACACACAACAGATCTGCAAAATAACAATCCCTGTCTCACAGAAAGATAATGGATGGTGGTGTGTGACAGGCTTTGTGACAGAGATCCCAAACCACTTATGAAACCGTGATACTTCATGAGCCTTCATGTTTTTTTTTGTCCCTGAAATGGTTTCGGAGGAAGCATCTAGGCTGGCTGGAAATGTGAAGGATTTGTCATGTGAAAGTGTAGCTGATGGCATCAAGTGGTGACTGAGAGAGAAAGCTGCTTACAATTTTGTATAGTCAGGGTTTTTTCCCCTAACAGTAATAATGTACACTACAGCAGGATTTCTTCCTGTCTGTTGACAATAACTCAGATAGTCAGTGATTCTGAAAAAAAGCTAAGATGAACTACACCATTACATTATAATGTACAGAAGCAAAGCTTAACCAAATAAATGTTCCGTATCTATTTAGTATACAGTTCTCCGCCTGTCTTTTAAAATCCCAGAATGCCAGCTAGTACCAATGACTTCCTGACTCCATCTAAGTGCTTGCCCCTCAAGGACCATGTGTGAGATGAAAGAACTGGCACAACTTGAAATGCTATGGGGAAGTATTGACAATTTGGCTGCTTTGAAGTACAGATAATTGAGCTTTCACTAGTTTTATCTCCTCCTGTGACTATATTTAAACCAGTGTGCACTGGCCAGTGTCATTTAGATCTTGCCAGCAAATGAGTGACCAAATCTCTGTGAACAGAAATCACATAATCTGCATTTTCAATGCACTATAAATCACAGTTTGTATGCTACAGGAAGCTCAAACAACATTCTACCTAGGCATTTTGCAAAAAATGCTACTGTGGCTCATTTTGATATTTTAATCTATGTTGTCCTTGTTGCTTTTTTCAGTTGTATGATTTCCATTAATTTCTGCATTTTATAAAAATATTTTAGCCCATTCTTGATGTTTGTTAAACCAAATTTAAAGTGGTCAGTATATGCACTATATAGATGAGTTAAGACAACTGACACAAATAAAGTCAACAGTGTGTTTTAAAAGCCTATTATTTGCCATTTTTTATTTACCTCACTTTTGTATGCAGTTCACTACACAGTAATAGCCAATCCTAATATGAAAGTGCAATGAGCATTACAAATATTTTGTATAAGCTGAAATTTGCAATTTTGGTAATTTCTCTTTATGGACAAAAATGTTGGGCCTCACCTCTTAATCACTGATTTCAGGTGTTTCATTGCCATAGGTATATAAAATCAAGCACATGGCCATGTGGTATTATTGCAAAGTGGAGGGAACCACAGCAAGGTATATGAGTGCTGAGGCATATAGTGCATAAAAGTTGACAACATGCTGCTGACTGAACATCAGACTTCCAAACCTCCTCTGGCATTAACATCAGCACAAAAACTGTGTGCCAGGAGCTTCATGTCATGGGTTTCCATAGTTGCCCATGTGCATCCAAGCCCTACGTCACCAAGTACAATGCCAACATGCTATTATTGGGATCTGGAGCAGTGGAAACTTGTTCTACTGGGTGACGAATCATGCTTCTAGGATGAGTCTGGGTTTGGCAAATTCAGGAGAACATTACCTGCTTGAGTGCACTGTGCCAACTGCAAAGTTCAGTGGACAAAGGACAGTGACATGGAGTTTTGTTTTCCCTTCATTCCAGTAAAGGGGAATCTTAGTGCTTTAACTTACCAAGACATTTTGGACAATTCTATGCTTCCAACTTTGTGGGAGGGATGGTTGAGTGAGTTTGATTTGAAAGAACTTGACTGGCCCACACAGAGCCCTGACACAACTGAACACCTTTGGGATGAATTAGAACAGAGCCTGTGAGCCAGGCCCTCTCATCCAACTTCAGTTGTTTTGCTTACAGACTTGTCTTTTGGCTGCACCCAATTGACCAAAAAAAGAAAGAAAGAAAGAAAAAAAGAATTAATGCGGATATAACTTAAAAAACCAGAGCTCTTCATTATACTCCACCTAGACTTACTAAGTTACATTTCTCAGGGGCTATATATTGCCTATTTTGGATTTAGCTGTAAATAATGCAGACAAGAAGAAACACTGATTTTGCTTCCTACTCTAATCACATTTGACCAATCATATGTCTCTAGTACAACTCAGGGTTATTGTGAATCATAATATCCTGAAACCTTCTTCTGCACATCCTTCAGCCCTGAATCACAACCCACCACTAGAATCCATCTCTTCACCAGACAAGAGACTCCTTCACACAAAACACTGAAAAGTAAATGTAGTTCCTCATAGCTGAGAGGTTAAACCTAGTTTGTCATCAGATTCCACACAGAGGGAGGGATGAACATGTGCAAAGAGCAACCAGGTCTGTTAAGATGCATGGTCTAACTCCTACTGATGCTTATTCTAGAAACTCTCATAAGCAATTCCCCTTTAAACCAGAGACTTCATAACTTTAAATATTAGTCATATTCTTGTGGCTTAGTTTTCCAGGAAAAATTGTTTGTGTGGCCACTTTCTAACTTCACTGGTCTCCACCTAACATACTCGTAAGACAAAACTGTCAAAGGTGGTGATTGAATAAACATATTTTAAAGAGAATACTCGATATATTTACTTTCTTTTCAAGACAGTCTAGTGTAAATCTGGAGCCATTAGGTAGTTATCTTAGCTTATCATCAAATACAGCCAAAACAGCTAGCCTGACTCTCTCCAAAGTTAATGGCATTCACCCACAGCACCTCAAACTTTGTCTGTTAATGTAGCTTTCTGCTTCTTTGCCAGCAGCAGACTATATTGCTATTGCATTACCAACTCCTCAGTAAAGAAAGTAGTGATTGACTGTCCTAAATGTTGCAAGAAATTGCTAAATGATGCCATTGACTAATTGTAATTGTATAATTGTTATTGACTCTATAAGAGAGAAGAATAACGTCGTGGCAGAGACAAAAAGTTAGTAAAAAACACCCTTAATATTTTTAGAACTACAAATAAACTTTAAAGAAAAATTTACATCCTGCTCTGTAAGCCAGGGTGGGATCAGCATTGACTTTGCACGAGTGAGATGCTGAGTGGTGTGGGTCTCCTCTCTGCTCTGACTGCCACTGCTGCCGGAGGTTCCTGTGACTTTGGGATGGAGAGAGGCTCACAGCAGCACCTGCTGCTCGTTGAGAACAGTAACTGCAGAGTGATCCGTGCTTTCACATCAGAACAGGAAAAGTCTCTAGATTTGTCCTTAGTCACTTTTAATAGTCGCCAAGGTGATTTGGAAAAACCCCAGATTTAGCGAGAAAGTCACCAAGTTGGTAATGCTGGTCCAATAATAACTTGATGGCGAGCAGTGGGAGAGTGTCACAACGGAAAATAATTATTGCAGAGCTAAGATGCCTTATGATATCATTATAAACAAAAAATGAGCCGTATGGAGACGTCTAGGAGAGAGGGCAGCGGACTTTTTGACCAGATTGTTTAGCACGATCTTGGAGAATGAGAAAATGCCCAAGGAATGCAGAAGAAGTGCACTGGTACCAATCTTCAAGAATAAGGGTGATGTGCAGAGCTGCAGTAACTACAGAGGAATCAAGCTGATGAGCCATACTATAAAGATATGGGAAAGGGTTGTTGAAGCTAGGTTAAGAAGAGAGGTGACCATCAGTGAGCAGCAGTATGGCTTCATCCCAAGAAAGAATACAACAGATGCAATGACTGCTTTCAGAATGTTGATGGAGAAGTATAGAGAAGGTCAGAATGAGCTGCACTGTGTCTTTGTGGATCTTGAGAAAGCATATGATAGGGTGTCAAGAGAGGAATTGGAATTGTATGAGGAAGTCAGGA
>VUQH01042183.1:0-17558 GCA_015106775.1 Etroplus canarensis | reverse complement strand
GCTTTCCTGGTGATTGAGCTGGTGTTGAGTGACCAGGTGAGGTTCGCTGCCAGATGAACACCAAGGAATTTGGTGCTCTGGACGATCTCCACAGAGGATCCCTCGATGAACAACGGGGAGTGGTCACTCTGTGCTCTCTTGAAGTCAACAACCATCTCTTTAGTCTTGCCGACGTTCAGAGACAGGTTGTTGGTTCTGCACCAGGCTGTTAGCCACTGCACCTCCTCTCTGTAAGCTGACTCCTCGTTCTTGCTGATGAGACCCACCACGGTCGTGTCATCAGCGAACTTGATGATGTGGTTTGAGTCGTGCATTGCTGCACAGTCATGAGTCAGCAAGGTGAACGGCAGTGGACTGAGCACACAGCCCTGAGGAGCTCCAGTGTTCAGTGTGGTGGTGCTGGTGATGCAGTTCCCGATCCGGACTGACTGAGGTCTCCCAGTCAGGAAGTCCAGGATCCAGTTAGTCCAGCATGCTCTTAACTTATACAAAACTTACCAATAACTTATTTGACATACGCCAGCATATTTGCCAAATTAGCATACGCTGGTTAAATCATCAAGGTGTGACGGGGCGTTATATTGCCATTCTGATACTCAGCTTGAACTTCAGATCATACAGACCATGTCTGTATGCCTAAATGCACTGATCTGGCATGTGACTGATTAGATATTTGCATTAACAAGCAGTTAAATGGGTTCACCTCATAAAGTGACTGGTAACTATATACATACTCGTGTACCTTTACCGAATTGTATTTAATATTTATGAAGATTTGCTCATAATCTTCAAAAGACTTACAAATACAGTAAATTACCCTGTTACCTGCTAAATTAGATACATGAATACAAATTGAAAATTTAATAACAGAACTTTCATTGTGTTACTCTTTAAAGAAATGTTAGTTTTTAACTATGTGCAGAATGGATGAGTTTGTGGCTTTGACCTCTTAAACTTGCTCTGTAGCTATAGCTTATAAAATGTCTTTTCCTCACACATTACAGTTCTTGGTTTTCTGAAACACAAAGCAATGCAGCAATTGTTTGTGTGGTTTTACAGGAAGATGGCACTTCGAGCTTGTGGATTTATAGTGTTCCGCCGTCTAGCCAGTTGCATTCCCCCACCAGGCAATATTGAGTATCTCCTCCTGCAGACATCTTATGGGGTGCACCACTGGACACCACCTAAAGGTGTTTAAGAAACAATATATTGATTATTGTCTTGATGAAAGATAGTAATATACTAAAAAAAATTGTTTTAATATGTTCATCATTAGGTCATGTGGACCCAGGAGAGGACGACCTCACCACAGCTCTGAGAGAGACTAAAGAGGAGGCGGGTCTGGGGGCAGAGCATCTGCAGGTGATAGAAGGCTTTGTTCAGGAGTTGCACTATGATGTGAAAGGCAGACCAAAAGAGGTGCTGTACTGGTTGGCTGAGCTGAAAGACCCTGGGACTGCTGTAACTTTGTCTGATGAGCACCAGGACTACTGCTGGGCCCAGCTGGAGGAGGCCTGCACTCTGGTCCAGTACAGAAGCCTTCAGGATACACTGAGAGCAGCACACAGACACTTAGAGGCACAGCAGGAAAAACAGTGATGTGCCACAATGTAGATTATATAGAGGTGATTGAAAAATGGAAAATAACTGCCAGTTGGCATGTGAGACCCTACCTTTTTCTGGAAGAGCATCTATTGTAAAAATACTCCTTGTAATTCCTTTCACTGAATGAGTCTGCCTTTGTCTGTTTTGTCTTTGTTTAAATGCTTTGTCTCCAGAATCTTATGTAATAGGGAAATCAGATCAACATTTGAACAGTGATTACTGCACAAAAATTATGACTGCCCTTGTATCCCCTTAGTCATGTGTATTGGTATTAAATACATAAATTAATTTTTGAAAAATAAATAAGCAGTATTACACACAAATGATACAAAACTGCACATAGAAAAAACAAAATAAGGCCTACTGGAATAAAAGAGAATAATTTTATGACTTTTACAAGGAGAATATATTTTTGTGGTGATGTTTCATCTGCATTTTGAAGCAAATTTAGCTAAAAAAAAAATGAAGAAAAGTTTTTTCCTACCTGTTGGCTTCCACTGTTCTGCTGTATCATTTCTGAATGTATTTTTAAAGCATGAATAACAAAGATGCAGAGGATTCTGGGCTAAAATTAGAATGGACAAGTGAAATGGTCATCATAAAAATAAATTGTAAACAGTAGATGCTGCCACATGGTGGGGACAAACTCATTTTTTTTCCAAAGCTGCACATTTGGTATCACAGATAGGAGTACACTTTACATGATCTATAAATTCAGTAACTGGTTCAAAAAACTTTTTAAAGAAATTAAACAATGGATGTCATTTTATTATGCTAGACATTTTGGTTTTAACCAATGACTGTAGTCATTGGTCTCAGCTTGTACATAATAGACTTGTAATGATTCTAAATACTGTAAATGTCCTAATCAGTAATAATGCCAAACAGGGAATGTAAGGGTAACCATATTTTGCACGTGCTACTAGTTAGTACTAGTGCAGCATTTAGTAATGCAATGATGTGAAAACAGGCCTTATAATAAGGGCTGTGGATGACTTTACCAGGTTTATTTATTGTATTATCTGTCCTTTAATATAGTAAAGCTGACCATTGTTGCCAAAAGATAAAAGAACAGAGCAGCAAAAAATATCTGACTAAAGTGTTATGAAAATAAGTTCTATTTTAAAGATAACAGCTTAATAAAGACAAAAATTGGATGTAATTATATTTTCTTAAAAGTGAATTGGTGAGGATAAAGTTGGACTAAAAAGCTTTATGCCTCTCTGATGCTGCAGATCTTTTATGTACATACAGAGAAAACGTCTGCTTTGGATTCCATGCTGCATGATTATGTTATCAGTCTTTGGTGAAAGGATATAAGAGGCTTTTAAAAACAAATGTGTGCCTTCAAATCATAAAACAGAATGGGAACACTTATTAAATTAAGTGCCATTTTTATTTTGAAGACAGGCAATGGCAGTAAACATGAAACGTGTAAGTGGAGGGAATTGAAAGTTCCCAGAACACCACGTATTATTACAGCTAACTAAATATACTTCAAAGTAAAACTGTTTTACATGCAGTAATTACTTTTATGTCTGTTAGAGAATACAAGAATAAAACTATTTGATAGTGTTAGTGGAAAGAGAATATGTGGCTGTAAGGAAATGGCATGCAACACCCATAGGATTTTCACCTATTTGTTATGCACCCTAAACAATTTGCCAGCAAGGTTCAGTTAAAAAAATATATGAAAAAATGTACTTAATTAGCACTTGTCTCATTTAGCTTGTATAATTTACCAGTGTGATTCATTTGGTATAATGTCCATAGTTTTTAATTGGTGCCTCCAGAGCAATCTGATTGAGCTGAATATAACAGAGCAAAATTAGGAATGTGCTGTCTCCCGTGACACTGGGAAGCTAGTCCTTTTATTTCTTACTTCTAAGCTGTACTATTGTAATTCCTTATCAGGTTCTTCACAAAGCTTACTGAAAAGCCTTGAGTAGATCCAAAATGCCAAGGCAAGAGCACTAATAGGGACAAGAAAGAGAGAACATATTTTTTCCCATATTAACTTCTTTTTATTAGCTTCCTGATAAATCCATCTGTTTTCTGCCACTTCTCTGGGTCCGGATGGTGGGGTGGCATTCTAAGCAGAAGTTCCCAGACTCCCTCCTTGGCCATCTCCTCCAGCTCTTCTGGGAGGCATTCCTGACCCAGCTGAGAGATGTAATCCCTCTTCCCAGTAGGACATGCCCAAAACATCTCACCTAGGAGTTGCCCAGAAGACATCTTAGGCAGCTGCTTGAGCAACTACAATTGGCTCCTTTCAACATCTAGAAATAGTACCTGTTCTCTGAGTCCCTCCTAAATGCCATGCTGAGCAAACAATTAAGGTGTTATTTTATTAAGCCCCTTGAATAAAAGCTGAAAGTCTCCATTTCATTTACATCTTTAATTTTTGATGTGAAATCCACTGTTGTGGTATACAGAAGCAAAATTATAAAACCTGTGTCATTGTCCAAATACTTATGGTCTTAAGTGTAGCTAAACCAGTAAACTGACAACTTTGCTTTCAGTACAGCATCCACATCACTGCTGAGGCTACACCAATTTGTTTATCTCCTGCTCCACTCTCATGAACAAGACCCAGAGATGCTTAAGCTCTACTTGTCCACTGCAAGTGGACCTGAACTCAAGTGGGCACTCCTGTTACTGTCGGCAATGTGAACTACGTTCTCACTACATCTGTACAAGGACCAAATAGCTTGCACCTACAGGCCTGATAGCCCATATTCCCGAAACACCCACAGGACACCCCTGAGGGATGCAGTCATATGCCCTCTCCAAGCTGACAAAAAACATACAGATTGGTTGGGTAAACTCACAAACACCCTCAAGTATTTTTGAGAGGGTAGAGTTGCTCCAGTGTTTCATGAACTGTATTGTTCCTCCTTACTCTTCTTTCTAGCACCCTGGCATAGACCTTCCCAGGGAGGATGTATAATTTGTTGAGCACACCCTTCAGTTCTGTTTCTTAAAAAGAAGAACCGCCACCCCAATCTGCCAACCCAGAGGTACCGTCCCAGACCTCCACACAATCTCAACCAAGACAGGCCTACAACATCCAGACCCTTAAGGAACTCAGGGCAAGTCTCATCCACCCCAGGGGCCTTGCCACAGAGGAGTTGTTTAACTACCTGTTATCTCATACTTAGTGACGGGCGAGTGATCCCTTCTATCCCCAGACTTGCTCTCTCTACCAATGGTATAACAGCAGATTAAGGAGATCCTCAAAGTATTCCTTAACTGTCCTCAGTTGCAGTCAGCAGCACCCCATCCCCACTGTTAACACTGTGATTAGATCACCACTTCCCTTGCATGAGTCACCTAAAAGTTTGTCAAAATCATTTTAAGAACAACAGAAAATCTTGCTCCATGACCTCACTGAACTCCTCCAACACCCAAGGTTTTACTTCAGCTATGGCTGGTATTTGTCAGCCGCCTCGAGAGTCCCACAACCAAAACAAGTCTTGATAGGAAACTTTCTTCAGATTGAAGGCTCCCTTCACCTCTGGTGTTCACCATCTGGTTTGGGGAGTTGCCACAAGGACAGGCACCAACCACCACAGCCCTGTACAGCTGCCTTAAAGATCTCTCAGACTCTCTGCCAGCTGCTCCCAGCCTATCCTCATTATACGTTTGGGCACACCAGGCTTGTCCTCAACCTTCTGATCCAACTCACCACCAGGTGGTGATCAGTTGACAGCTCTACTCCTCTCTTCATCCAAAGTCTGAGACATAATACTATAGGTCTGATGATACAATTACAAAATTGATCATTGACCTGCAACTTGTGCAAAATGCAGTTATGACCACCCTTATGCTTGAACATGGTTTTCATTCTAACGAAAGTGTGATGAACACAGAAGTCTAATATTAGTAATATCAATCATGTCTTAAATACCTTACAGTACCATATTGTCCCAATACAGCACTTTGCCCCCCCGGGCAAGGCACCAGAACCCTACTGTGCTCGTTGGCGCCTGTAATGGGTCGCCTTGTTCGCTCTCACTCGTGTTGAAATCTGGTAATTCCCCCATTAGGGGAGTAATAAAGTATATCTTCTTCTTCATTTTATAAGTGCAGATGCAGACCTCGAAGCATTTGGAAGAATTAAACCAAATTATTTGCACGGCTAGTCAACTTTAGAAATATATATATTTTTTGTAATGTAAACAAACTAAATATTTATGTTCATAAATGGATTATAATCACTCAAAAACCATATATTTGTGTAAAAGTAATCAGAAGTCAGTGGCTCAAATAAGGTGAAAACCTTTCAGCAGGCTTCAATGACATACTGTTTTATTTTTTAAGATTTTCAGACTTAACCACCATTACTGTCCATTTGCATAACACCTCTAATTTTTGTCAAAAATCCAACTAGCTGTGTTGTTGGTTTTCCATGACATGTGGGCTTAGCAGCAACAGATATAGAGCCAAACTGCAAGCAAACCCAACACGGTCATTTTTTTTTTTTTTACAATAAAAACTTTGAGTGACACTTGCATCCTCACAAACACAAAATGATGAGGGAAAAATGAAATAAAATCAAAGATGAAACCAACAAGGACAGCATAAACATCAATAGGTACAGACACATTGTTGTAGAATTGTGGATAGCTCAATCAATAAAGTGTGTGACCATGCGAAGGCCTCAGGATGACCTCACAATATTGGCACACACTTCAGAAAATACACCCTTGTGCATCACACACTCACACACACACACACACACTGATTAATTGAACTAAATAATTTAATTTAGTTTTATATGTAACTGTGTGTGGAATATCATTTCAACAGCTTGGATTGCAGTCCATTTTAGTGAGTCATATTATTTTCTTTAATTAAGAGTCTGTAGCCTTCTTAGTTTCTCTCCACCTGCCCTCAAGGTAAAAAGAAGATGTACATTTTATTTTAAATGTGGAGAATTCTAATACTAACTATCCTTAAACTGGTCATCAAATTGCTATCAGAAGGGCTATACTAAACCTATTCATTTCTCTAATAAGTATTCAAATGTCTAAATTTGAGCTGAAAGGCAAAAACTTGGTTTTGAAGCAATAATGACATTTTGGGAAACATGCTTACTTGCTTTCCTGCTGAGACTAAGACAAGAAGATTGACAGAATTAGAACCTTGTTTTTTCAATTTAATTAGTTTATTTTTATTTTTTAGAAGATGTTAAGAATGAGTTTAGCTTTTATTGTTAAAAAATGTTTTAGTTTCAGTTTCTTTTGTTATAAAACAGGGTATTTTTAGGGGCAAGATTTAAGAAATTCAGTATAATGTAAGAAAAACAACATTCATTAATTTCAGTAAATACATATACCATTGCCTCCTTATGATTTATTGACAAATTTGGGCAAGACTAAAACTTAAAAGATTTCCTGTATATTATTTATTTTTGCTAACTTTGTAAGTACACACTATTGTCAGTTCACTTTCAGTTTTAACTAAAATGTTTTCAAGCCTAATTTTAGTTTAGATTGTGTTAAATTTTAAAACCTTTGATTATAATTCTATATTTAGACACTGTAATATCAATCTTCTAATCTAACCTCATTATCAGAAAACATGCATTTCCCAAAATGTTCAGCTCTTTCTTTAGCAGACACACGAGATTGGTGCTTTCCATTGTTTACAACTGAACGTCCTTCTTTTCTGTATGGTAAGGAATGGGAAATAATGGTGCCCACCACCAGAAAAGCTCAGAATCTCCATCATAATTCCACCTCCTCTTGTGCCATGATATACAATCCATTAATTTTTTTTGTCCCAATTCTGAACAAAATCCAGTCTGTGAGAGCCTTCAAAGCACAAGGCCAAGAGAAATTGTTTCATTCCATCAGCTTCACATTAAAATCCAAAAGGGATCTCTTTAAGAGTTTATCCAGTCTGCATTAAGTCCACTACATGCATCCATTCCTCCCAAGTCTTCAAAGTGAATGGTTGTTGGGCTGGATGTGTTTTCCTTGGCATAAAATCCATCCATTGGAATCACAGCCGTAGTGCTCCACTATGTTGAATGGGCAACAGATTCTTAAAATGTAGCTCTAAATGTGTGGTTTACTTGATGCTGCACAAGTAATATTAGTCACATGATGCTGTTCAGTGTGTTCAAAAGCTTAATACTCAAAGGGTGTTTTTTTTTCTTCAAATCAGTCAATTCCTTGGCTGATTCAGGCCTCCAGAAACAGCATTAGAACAAAGTGTGTACACAATGAATGGTTCCTCAACTGGACTACAGAAAAAAGGAAAACTCTGACATCTCAGGCAATATGAATAGGAAATGTAAATATAAACGCACACGGATAACAGGCAATCAGTGTCGTATTCATTCAAATGCGAATGTGTATGTAAGCTGCATGTTGATCTTGTCCCTGTTGATAAACAGATTCTGGATGTGGTGTAGCACAGTAACATCCGATTTTCACTAAGTTGCATTGAAGCATAAGTTGAAGTCACGGGGTAAAAAAACGGAATATTTTCACATCTATCGCAATATAATGTGAGCATTGCTTCAGGGAGAGAGAGAGAAAGATGTATTTTCTTTATTTGTCACTTGTCGACGAATAACAAAACAACTTAAAGGACCCCAATCTGGACCAACAGCAACATTCAGTCATGTAAATGCTAGAAGTGGGATTAGAGACTTTCAGAGCAATCTTGGCCCTCTAATAACACCAAGTGAGATATAACGAAAAGGAGGTGGAGGTGAGGAGCAGTTGTGTCTTAAGATTCTCTTTGACCATTTTTTCTCGCTCAGTGAAAGTCTATTGAGGCCCTGAGGTTTGCGAGGCAGAGAGAGGTGCAGGAGGTGACATGAGAACACTTTTTTCCACCCCTAATGAAATAATGCTGCTGTGTGGGATCATGAGGGAGAGGTGTTGATGGACACTACAGAAGGTGTGCCCATGATGGTGGAATGCCAGAGCCTGTGTTTGCAAGTTTAAGGTGATTGCATCAAAACTGAACAGACAGGCGTGAGGGACAGAGAAATTCCACCAAAGGGCACAAAGAACGACAGTGATGGGACAAGTTGACCAGCTTATCGACTGGTTAATGAGCCAATTGGGTAAATGTTCATTAATCAGACTGACTAAGCCATCTGAGAAAACACAAGTGGAAAAAGTGTCAACAAAAAAAAAAACCATGAGAAAACAGCAACCAGGAAAGACACAGTGGATAGATCCAATCTTTCTTTCAACGCAAAACCAAACAATCTGTCATGGACTAGCCAAACAGAGCCGACCAGCTACAGTGGAGTTCAAGAGACCACCACAAGGACAATTTGTTTTCATCATTTATCAAAGCTAAGACAATCTGATTGCATGCAGGCTGTTTTTAAATAAAGTATACATTATTCAAAACCAATACAAGTATTCTTTTAGTTTAAGGAACTGCACATTAGAAAACTAAATATTGATATAATGGAACATTTTGCCTGTGTGTATGGTAGGATTCAATTATGAATATAGGGGAACTCCCACAACTTTGCTGAACAAAGTTACTGTATTTTGAGGACAGTGTGTTACAGACCAAAGAGAGTGTCATAAAATCAAGTTGTTGTCATCCAAACTTGATAGAGACTCTGACAAAACCAAACCACTCAGTTAACAGCAAAATGTCTGGTTAAGTGCAGACTGGACTACGCTGAAATTTCAGAGTCGAAGACTAAACTTAAGGGTTGCAACCAAACAACGTACAGCACATTATGTGAGGAACTGGTTGCATGAGAGAGTAATACAACAAGGAATATTTTGCTTTGTAACTTTTACATGATTTAATACATGCTAACAATAAAGAAACACTTGAGTTTTCTAGTCTGCAGAAGCATGCCATCTTTGTGGTTTATAGTAACGTGGAAAAGGATGAACCCTCAAACTCTTCAGTGTCACATTTTTAAAAAGTGAAATATTTTTTAAAATCATAAACACTCCCAGGATACTCTCAAACAGTGCTCGAGTAATTTCAACTCTAAAACATTTGTTGCCGCACAGAGTGCAAGCGGTACTTAAGGCAAATGGTGGAAACACTAAATTCAGCTTTCAATGAGAACAGTACCAACATTTACTGAAAAGTTATGTAACAGCATCAGAGGAATATTATTTGACCCAACATGTATTAGTTTAATAAATGATGAAAAGTTTTTGGCAGTAGTCTTTTGACCCCAATGTATGTGCAAAAAGATACGTGCACGCACACATGCATGCGTGCGCACACACGCACACACACACGCACACACACACACACACACACACACACAAACAGACACACACTGAAAAAAGAAGGGCGGTAGGGGAGTTGGCAGGAAGATGTTATCCTCCAGCTCATCACGAGTCTTCATTGCCAGAGTCGTCCTGGTTGTCGTAACGTCTGGTGGATGTCCCGCCGTCCTCCACAGTACTGATCCCCCCAGCTTCACCTACGGACTCCATTTCGCTCTCGTCCTCTTCCTCATCCTCCTCTTCCATGTCGTCGTCATAGAGGTCATCATAGAGAAGGTCTGAACGGCTGTCCTGAGAGGGAACCCTGGTCTGGACGCAGTACTCATCCAACGTGGTTGGCACCTTGATGCCATCACGCTCAGCCTCTGCTGCAGTTGACATCACCTGCTTCCTGTGAGCAAACAGAAAGATGATGTCTTAATTTCCCCCCGTGTTGCATGAAACACACTTGTTTAAAATAACTACAGTACATATGGTAATTATATTATGCATTACCTGATAATCTCTGCATACTCCTTATCCTTGCCTTTGCTGTCCCTCCATTTGCGAAACATAACTGAGGCATCCACATTGGCTGGGGAGAAGGTGTTTGGCTCATTGAGCAGAGAGATCACACTAAGCAGGATGGTTCTGAGCGCACACACACACACACACACACACACACACACACAGAAAATGAGGACACTCTAATATCAGATGTCGTTGTCATATGAAAGAAAACCTCTACACAGCTTTTTGAAATTTTAGAAGCTGCATCCCAGCACAGACAGAGGCGTTACCTCACCTCTTTCCCCTTGTGGCTCAATTACAACCTACACCCAATCTGCTCGGATTTTCAAACACAGACTCAGCACTTTACCTCAACTCAGTGTATCTCGCTGACATTATACATTTAGAAGTAATTCAGAAAGCTACCCTACAGTGATGTCTTCTTCTTCAGATGTAACACAGAACAAAGAAATGTCAGCTGGAAAGCAATTTTTAACTTAAGAAAATAGACTTGGTTAAAAAGGCAGGTGTTTAGCTAGCCGCTCCTAATGGCAAGTTGCGCATTTTTTGCAGAAATGAGGAACTGCGAGGTCTAGTGAGTTCAATTCTGTCTAGCTTGTCCACACACCAGAATCTTTCAAGTCCAAACGTGTAGTGTTTAAACAGCATTGCCAAAGTGACATCATTTGAGGTAATTCATCAGTCTTCATACAGCTTCCACCTCAGCTACAACATGCTTTAAACAATTCTTTTCATGCTTGTAGCACTACTCCCCAAGACTTATAAGCAGGCTTAGATGTGTAAAATTACTGAAGGTCTCGATTGTTATCCTATATTCTATTTACTTAAGTCTGTTGTAGATTGTAGCTCAAATGACTATCCATATATAAGAATTAAAAGCTGTAAAAAGATGGCAAGTCTATGCAGTAGGGTGGCTGTAAGTACATACAGAAACAGAAATTGTGTTCAGAAATTACCTGACATTCTGGGTGGGGTTCCACCTTTCAGAGGGCAGTTCCCCGCTTTGAGGGTCATCAACAGGGGGGTGTAAGATGGAGATGCATACATCTCCGTTCTGAAAAGATGGACCAAAAGAAGGTGTAACATTTGTTATGAAAACACAAAGGTGTCAATTTTGCACTTCTGAATGACTGCTTGCATTTTACAAATTTTAAAAATGCCAAAGTGGAAACACAATGTCACAAAAATGTGTGAAAATACTTCATGACAAACCTCGTAGATGTTGGGATGCCACATCTTAGTGAGGAAGCGAAAGGTTGGTGGGGAGTATGGGTAATCAACTGGGAACTTGATGTGAGCCTGGAAAAACAAATAGAAGTTGAGACATTTTACAAACACCAAAGCCTGACTTCAATTTTATGTAACTAAGCTTAAGTCATTTAAGTTCACGGGGATCTCAGTATGAAAGAAACACTATTTGGAATGTGAAAAAACACTATCCAGTTAAACCAAAAACACTTAATGTAATACAAAAAAGAAAGTACACCCTCTTTCAACAAAAAATGAAGCCAAAATGGAGAAGCCTAAAAAAACACTAGGTACGCCCCATGATTTAATAGCTTGTAGAACCAGCTTTAGCAGCAATAACTTGAAGTAATGGTTTTCTGTATGACTATCAGTCTCCCATATCTTGGTGGAGGAATTCTGGTCTACTCTTTTATTAACAATGTTGCTTCAGTTCAGTGAGTTTTGTGGGTATTTGCATATGCACAGCTCTCTCAAGGTCCTGCCATGGCATTCAATCAGGTTGAGGTCTGGACTTCGACCAGGCCATTGCAACACCTCAATTCTTTTCTTTTTCAGCCATTTTGTTGCTGATTTGCTGGTGTGTTTAGGGTCATTATCCCATCATATGACCCAAGTTTGGAGCTTTAGCTGCCAAACAGACGGCCTCACATTTGACTCTAGAAAACTTTGGTGTACAGAGGAGTTCAAGGTCAACTTGATAACTGCAAGGTGCCCAGGTCCAGTGACTATAATACAAACCCAAATCAAAATCAGACCCTGTCTGACACTGGGTAGATTGGCTGGGATGTCCACTCCTGGGAAGATTAGGAACTGTACTGAATTTTTTTTCTCTAAAAACTTTTTTTCACTGTAAAATGATGGACTTCAAATTGTTTGGAAATGCCCTTATAACTCTTCCCAGATTAATGGGAAACGATTGCTTTTATGAGATCATTGCTGATGTCTTTCCTCCTTGGAATTCTGTTAACACATACCTGAAAAATACAGACCAGCAAACTGCCAAAACTTCTACTTTTATAGAGGTGGCCACACTTGCTGATGATCAGTTAATCAAATACTTTTGGTTTGCAGCACCTGGCTGTTTCTTACCTTGCTTCTGCATTTTGGCTTAGTTTTTGTAAAATAAAAAATGACAGTGTTGTTATCATCTAAGGTTGTATAACCTTAACACTTGTTAACTTGGGTTTTCACCAACAAAAATGAAGGGAAATAGAATCAAAATCTACATTATACAAATGTCAAAAGGAGATTCAAGTGGCTGTTGATTTAGTTTATACACAAGCATACACCTCTACAACATATCTTGAAAAGACTCAAATTACTTAGGGAAACTCTTGTAAAGGCAAAGACTGATGATCACAACAGAACATTGTTTTGTTACATGCTGAATGATAGACACAGTTTCTGGAGCAACACGTACAGTTGAAACCTGAAGTTTTCATACACTGTATAAAAACACACAAAACCTTTTGTTTTCTCACTGTCTGACATTAAATCAGACTAAACATTTCCTGTTTCAGGTCAGTTAGGATTACCAAAATTATTTCTATTTGCTAAATGCCAGGATAATGAGAAAGTCTTCAAACAATTTGGGAAAGCCAAGATGATGATGTTCTGATAGGTTCACTGACACAGTTAAGTTAACTGGGGGCACACCTGTGGATATAAAAAGTTGCTTCCTCTGTGTTTCCATTTGAAACACATCCCACATAATATACAAGTATACATCCAGCCATAACTACAATTGCACTGTGAAGCAGCTGACACTAGTTCATCATCAATCCCAAATTAATCTCACAGTGACATAGCATTAGTTGCCTCTGGCTCTGCATTTTCTAACCAAAACATTATCTGAGTGAAAGGATGGTAAACTTGGGTGTGTGCAACGCCACCCTGGCTCTCACTGAACTGCTTGCCCAGTTAGATAGGATTATCATTACTCCACAGCTAGTCACTACACTACTGCAGCTGTGGGACATTAAAACACATACGCAATGATACTCTGCCATGAAAGCCACTGTTTGATATCAGTCATATGTACAAATGTAAGTTAACAGATCACTGTCAAAGGATATACAACAGTGAAGTCCAACATTTGGTAGCTCTTTCATGGGTGTTGATCCCTCCATCAACTTTTCTTCACTTTCGTTTCATCTGTCCATATAGCTTTCCTCCAGAACGGCCATATCATTTCATATGTTTGCATTACATAGTATATCATATACTTAACTTACTTGGCACACCTAAAAGAACACAGAACACAGCCAATCATGTGATATCAAAATGAGAATCAGAAAACTTTATGCTAAAAAGCATATGACAACCATTATATGAAAGCTGCTGTTTGCCCATTTTATTGCACTCCCATCTTTTGAATTCAAATCCAAACACCTTTAATGGTATACTTTATTGGTGATACTGGAGATACATTAAAACATCTTGTCCCTGTCCCAAACGCATGAGCATGTGTGGCATGTTGTTTAACCTAAGGTGCAGCAAGGTTCAGCAGCAAAAACAAAGTTACACAGAAACACCAGTATCCTGCTACACCACACATTCACCAGTTTCTCATTAAATGAAAGTCAGCTGCACTCACACTGAATTGGAACAGTCAGGGTATTCTTGTAATATACAAGCCTATACAAGGTATTTATCAATATAACTCTATGAGTGTCACAGTGGTTCAGGGGTAGGCACTAACTACTGAAATGTTCACAGACTGGTTAGTATGTTATATGTCTCTTTTAAAAGCATGCAAATAAGGTAAACTGGGAAGTCTACTTTCCCTGTTTTTTAGGAATGAAATAGACTAGAAAATTTCCCCAGAGTGAACTCTTACTTTTGGCATGCAATCCTAACATCTGTCTTTGTAAGGTTTATTACTATTTTGTGACTGAAGATGTGAGATGTAATAGGATGTTGTGTAAACTGCAGCAACACAAAACAAATCTGCAATGACTGGCCATTTAAATGAGTTTCAGATGACTCAGTTTGTTAACATATCGCACAAGAAAAACACAATCTCAAGGATGGCCAGCTAAAAAGAGTAAACTACAGCAATGCCAGCTCTGTATTATTTTGGCATTCCAGCATCATCTGCATTGCCTCCACTGTGCTGCATTTTCTAAATGTTTTCACAGTATAACATATAAAAATGGAAGATGAGTCTAATCATGTCCCTTCTCTCTCTCTTACTTTCTCTCTCCATGCTGAGGTGCCATTTATATCAGTCCCACAGCTAAAAATAGCTATCCCAAGCACAACCATCTTACAGTGAGGTGGGTGAGGGCTGGGTGAAAAGAATGGAGGGACAGGACAGAATGACTGAAAATGAATAAAATATAGAAATGCCTAAAAAATCTTAGCCCATTAGAGGTGAACCACATTTGAATTTTAATTTTAACAAGTGGAACACGACTTAGTGGGGAACTTTGGGTTTGTACAGATTTATTATAAGTAGGCCAAAACACCTAACTATCTTAAAAGTTGTAGCAACCTCCCACGTATAGTTAGATCCATAAGCTTTTGGCCAGTGACACATTTTTTTTGTGATTTTGCCTCTGGACTCCACCACAGTGGAATTTAATTCATTCAATCAAGATATGATTGAAGTGTAGACTTTCAGCTTTAAATCACAGGGTTTGACAGAAATATTGCACTAACTGTTTAGGAATTACAGCCATTCTTGTACATAGTCCCTCATTTTTAGAGCAAAATGTATACTTTTTTACCCCCCTGAATTAAAGCTATTAAAGCTTCATTGTTTGATTTAAAATCCACTGTGGTGGTGTACAGAGGCAAACTTAAAAAACATTAAAAATACAAAAAAAAAAGTCCATTGTCAAAAATTTATGGACCCGACTGTGTTTTTCTTATAAAGAAAGTCTAGCCAATAATGTAGTCACTGAACATGTATGCTGCATTATTTTCTGCTAGAACAGCTTCATGATTTTTTCTTGTTGGGTAAACATGGATTTTCTGAATATACTGGAAGTGTTTGTCCCACCTTAAAGTAACCTCCCTCATACAGGGTATTCGGGGGGCCGAAGATTGCCACTTCCCAGTTGTAGAGGTCAGACTCCTCCACCAGAGTGATGCGGAAGCCCTCCACTGGCTGCTCCTGCAGAGACTTCAGCTCCATCATGAGGGCCTTCTGGGAACTAGGGGTTGCCTGGTGGGCCATGTTATTTCCACTCTTCTGACACCAGTTAGCACAGATCAGTGAGAGGTAGTAGAAATTGTAGAGCAGACAGAAATCTTATGAGCTTAATGCCACTGTCAAGACTCGGCTCACATTTTATGCATTTTTTCACTTCATGACATCTGCTGTGTATTACATTTGTTTTGATTAACAAGACACTTCCTAACCAAAAAATGCCAAGAAAAGACAAAACAGCTGCCAACAGAAACGCAACATTAAAACAATTCAAAACAATCAGGATCTGTGGCCTGCAAAGCCAGATTAAGTCAGTGGTTTGGTTCGCAGGCCCTTTATGGGGGGGGGAAGCAAAGTTAACAGAAAGTGTTTACCTCTGTCTCCTTGCACTGTAATGTGTGTTCGTTTCCTTACAGATGGAACCTGCTGGGTAAACTCATTGGCTGTCCATGCTAACCTGGCTATGTCTTGACAGAGAGACTGTGACAGTAGCAGTGGATTTTCTGCTAAAGCCTATGGCTGGTCCTCGTGTTGTGTTTCCGAAATTCTTTGTGTGCCAGTGTTGACAGTTGACATGGAGCAAATATCAGTGTAAGTCACGGTCTCCTACGGATCATTCTTGGATTTAAAAGAGGACTCTGGCTTTCCCTACCATCGCTCCGTGTTGCTGGTTCGGTTCGGACAGGCGCTCAGCTGATCTCCTGCTTGTTTATGTTTGTTTATCTGCTCTCTGGCAGTCTCAACTTCTCCACACGTCAGCTAAACCCCTACCGAGCAACTTCGTTCAAATGAAGCAGATTTTCTGCTCTCTGTCGTCCCCTCCGGCGCTCTAACGGAGTAAAAGGCTGATAATTTCGAGTCCGCGGTTGCTAAAAGGACAGTAAGTGAGAGGTTTATACTCGCGAAATACAGTGGATTTAATCGATTTTTATTTTCCTCCCATCGATGCTTCCGGCTGTCATTGCGCGTGTCTGCAGAACGTAAAGCTCGTACGAGTCTGTACGTGACGTGCGCGCACTCGATGCTGTGTGTGTGATATATATTTACACACACACACACACACATATATATAAATATAAGCATTAATGTTATTTTATACTCCAAAACAAATGTCTTTGAATTATTAGAGCTTGTAAATTTTCTTTTTATTGAAGCTAGCTTTTTTAGGCTTGACAATAGCACTTAATATCTGCAGCCTGGAATACTCACATATAATTGCTTGATTCTGTGATTCTCAATTTCACATTTACTGTATTCTCATATATGGTGAACTACAGTCCTGTAGTCTTCTTATTTCGACTGCTCCCGTTAGGGGTCGCCACAGATCTGCCCCCATCTCACCCTATCCCTTGCATCCTCTTCCCCTCACACCAACCCTCTGCATATCCTCCTTCACTACATCCATGAATCTTCTCTGTGGTCTTCCTCTTCTTCTCCTGCCTGGCAGCTCCATCCTCAACATCTTTTGTCCAATATATCCACTATCCCTCCTCTGAGAGCCTTGCCTCTCTGGCTTTGTCTCCAAACTTCTCAACATGAGCTGTCCCTTTGATGTACTTATTTCTAATCCTGTCCATCCTAGTTACTCACAGAGAAAATCTCAACATCTTCAGCTCTGCCACCTCCAGCTCTGCTTCCTGTCTTTTTGTCAGTGCCACCGTCTCCAAACCATACATCATAGCAGGTCTCACTACTGTCTCGTAAACCTTCCCTTTCACTCTTGCGGCTATGCTTCTGTCACAAAGCACCCCTGACACTCTCTTGTGCTCTGTCCGTTGCTTTGGATGGTTGATCCCAAG
>VUQH01042180.1:0-12641 GCA_015106775.1 Etroplus canarensis | reverse complement strand
CTTTTGTGACACCACTTACTTTTCCAGCCTTACACTACCAGTCAAAAGTTTGGACACACTTGGCCATAGTGGAGTATGGCCAAACGTGTCCAAACTTTTGACTGGTAGTGTATATCAGAGGTCACAATCCCACACAAGCAGATGGAGGTGATGGAGAAGGAGGGGGAAAAGTACCATATACACTAATTTAAAACACAATCAACAACAAGAGAAACAGTAACAACAAAAGCAGTATGATTGTATACCTCTGCCAAGGCTGAACAATCCTATGTCCCGAAGTTGAAGAGTCCTTCCAAAAAATCCTGGATCCAGATCAGGATCCAGCCCAAAAAATTAATCACATTAAAGTTGGGTCAAGCCACACCACTGGCAAAATGTTCCTGCTAATCTATCTTTAAGAGTCAAGCCAAAAATCTAAATTCTGTGAGGGAATTGAAAACAGACACAGTAACAACAGTAAAAAATCCAAAACAATACTAACGGTAATAACGATAGTAACAGTAAAAGTGACCAAGAAAGCAACAAAAATGAGAAAAGGAACGATAACAACAACAGGAGTAGTAACAACAGCAACAGTAACAACAACAGGAACAGTAACACCAGCAGCAACAGTAACAGTAACAAAAACAACAGTGACAGGAACCGTGAAAACAACAACAGGAACAGTAACATAAACAACATTGATAGGAACAGTGAAAATGGCACTAACAACAACAACAACAACAACAGGACAGGAACACCAGCAGCAACAGCAGTAACAAAAACAACAGTGGCAGCAACAACAACAACAACAGGAACAGTCAAAACAGCACTAACAACAACAACAACAGGACAGGCCCAACAACAACAACAGGAACAGTAACATTATCAACCACAGCACCAGTAAGACCAACAGCAGTAGCTACAGTAAGAACAACAACAAAGATTCCTATAGAAAGAGTGTACTTAGTTTTTCATAGTTTATACAGTCCTGTGAACTCCCTCTTCTAGTAAAACATTAGAATATAAAGAGACAAGTACTAATATACTATACGCTGTATAAAAACAAGACAGCCTTCAAACCACTACTGTATATACAAGAAAGTTCTACTCCTACAGTAAGCATTGAGTTAAATAAAGGTAATAATTACAGCTGCATTCTGCAGGTGTACAAGTCAGACCCATTCCCCGGCCTCTCCCTTGGTTCCCAGTATGCTGTTACTGTCATGGCTCTGCCCGTGCCAGAGAAGTGGAAGAAGTTCTACCACAGTGAGATCTTGACTACACGCTGTAAGACCCCCGTTAAGCTTTTTTAGCTCATAATGGACACACACACACACACACACACACACACACACACACACACACACACACACACACACACACACACACACAGGCAGAATTCAGATGTTTTCTTGGCCCCTTTTTCCTAGAGTTAGATTGTAATAACTTCTCGAGCTCTGTCATCACTGAGCTCACCTGCTCTCTACACACTGCACTTTTCTTTGAAGCGTTAAAGTAGCGGGCATTGAGTGATATGCACTTTGTGTTTTTGCAGCATGTGCAGCGAAGAATGGTCTTCAGCAATGCAAAAATGGTGAGAGAATCTCATTTCCCAGAGAAAACAAGTCTGCAACCGTACTTATTCTTAAGATCAGCTTTACACCTGACAGTATGGTGTGACCTGCTTATAGACTGGTATCCCGAACATATTGAGGTTCAGCAGGAAGGCACTGCCATCACTGTGACCTTTAACTTGGCTCCTCCAAATCTGGGCATCAGCAGCTACTTCTCACTGTGTTACGCAAACGGCATGAAGAAATACACCAACATAATACCTGTGAGTAATTTTGTCTGCTGCAGCTTTAGATTTTTCTGATTTACTTTCACCCAGTGCGTTAATGCTTTGCTCATATGTACTTAGAAACTTTTCTGATAATTAAGTGCTCTTAATAAATGCAATAACCATGAATCTCATTACCTCAGGATTCAACCAGAAATAAAACTCATCATAGCTATCAGCTGACTGACCTTCAAGAAGGAACCAATTACACCTGTGAGGTAAAAGCAATTACTAACACTGATTATAGCATATGTGAGCATAACATAGCTGTTTTTCACCAAAAGGTGCATTTAGTGAAAAAACTTGGGAAGTATTTGTGTTTAAAGACTATTAAGATTCAATCACTTCCAAAAAATATATATGCTTAGCTGGCCTACATGGTTTACTTCATCGAAAGACAGTTAGCTCTGTTGACTCTGTTATTATTTGATGTACGGAACATAAAAGCTCCAAAAAAGAGTAAATCTAAAGCTGCACAAACAATATAAACTATATGTGCAAATGTAGTGGGCCATCTAAATGTTAAACCTACAGGAGCTTTAATAAAACCACTGACATTAATATTAAGTTAGTCCCACCTTTGCAGCTATAACAGCTTCCACTCTGCTGGGAAAGATTTCTACAAGATTTTGGAGTGTGTCTATGGGAACATTTGCCCATTCATCTATAATACCATTTGTGAGGTCAGACACAGAAATAGGGGGCTGCCATTCCAATTCATCCCAAAGGTGTTCAGTGGGGGTGAGGTCAGGGCTCTGTGCGGGCCAGTCAAGTTACTCCACACCAAACTGTTCTGACCTTGTCTTTATAGACTTCACTGAAACAGAAAATGGCCTTCTCCAAAATGTTCTTACAAAGTTGGAAGTGTAGGATTGCCCAAATTGTTTTGGTAAGCTGAAGCATTAAGTTTTCCTTTTACTGGAACTAAGGGGCCCAGGCAAACCCCATAAAAACAACCACATAGTATTATCACTCCACCACCAAACTTTACAGCTGGAACAATCCAAAGCATGCTTCATCACCCCAAAGAACACTGCTCCAGTATCCAGTGGCAGCGTGTTTGACACCACTCTGATGCTCGGCATTGTGATGTAAGGGTTGCATGCAGCTTTTCAGCCGCAGAAACCCATGCCATGAAACTCCTGGTGCACTGTTTTTGTGCTAATGTTAATGCCAGAGGTGGTTTGATACTCTGCAGTTATTGAGTCAGCAGAGTATTTTGCAAGGTTACTATAGTAAACTAAAACCAAACTAAAAGCTAAAGCTACCTGAGAAAAATAATTTTAGTGAACTGAAATAAAAATAAAAACTAGATTTTTGGGAAAAATCAAAACTAACTTCAACAACATTGTGGGCTTAGGAAACTAACTAGTTCTAGTCTTTGTCAGTTGGGTTAAATTCGGTCAGTCAGCCTGTCTGATGAGGCTTTGGTGAATCTGTTTATCGAGACTCAGGGTGTCTACATGATTGTCACTCATCTGTCTTCACAAAGTGTTGTGTTTGTGTTGTAATTTCTAAACTAAACACCTCAAATCTTCCCCTGACAAAACAAACACTGAAACCAATAAAAACTAAACTAAAACTGAGCATTTTCAAACAATAAAAACTAAACTGAAATGAGCAAACCCACTCTGGAGCCTAAACTAAACTGAATCAAAAACTCAAAACGAAATAAAAAATAAAAACTAATTAGAAAATACAAAACTATAATAACTCTGGTGTTTTGCAGACCTTGTACCTTAACACTCACCAGCCCACTCACCAGTGGCTGAATCTCTGTGATTACAGTTGGTTGCGAAATATTAAGGAGGGAAGAAATTTCACAATCTAACTTGTACTGACGGGGACATCCTGCTAAAAGTACCATGCTCGAATTCAGTGAACGACCCATTCTTTCACAAGCGTTTGTAAAGGCAAACTGCACAGCTAGCTGCTTGATTTTTGCACACCTGTGGTAATGGGACTGACTGAAATGATTGATTTCAAAGATTAAGAATTGTGGCCCAATACTTTTGTCCATACAGTGTTTTTATATTAAATGTGGATCAAATGACCAAGTTACTCCTCAGCTCTTTTGCTGTCTTTTAACTAAATGTTGTGATTTTTCTACCTGCTACTTTAGTGTTTTGGTTCACATTTACTGCTCTCATTCCCAGAAACAGCTAACTGTGTCTGGTGCATTAGGTCAAAAAAACATTGTAAATACAGTGATCCATATAATAATAACAACAATAATCAAAGGTAGCAGCTAGCTGATTGCAAACATTACACAAAAGTACTACACAAGTACTTTTGTGTAGTCTGCCTTGAAGTCCCAAGCTGAGGGTTTTGGCCATTCCCACCTTGGTTTATCCTCCTATTTAATTTAAATGGGAACCATGACTTACAAAATGACAATCACGTTGTTTTCAGGAAGACTGGAAACTAGCAAACTGAGACCACAAACTCATCTGGAACGTGTTTGCTGAGGTCACAGATCAAGAGATCAAAAGTTTAGTTTCCCTCAGATTTCTGTGAAATCAAACTTTTATTATAACCAGAGGAGTCACTTCCTCCTGGCTATTTAGGGGACCTCCACATGGGTTTCACTTTTCATCTTCAGAAGCTATATCCTACTTTTCTATACAGGCTGTGGTTATGAAGCGTTTTTCAGAGCCGAAGACCTTAGATACTTATTTTCTCTCAAGAGTAGTAAAAGAAAACCAGAGCTAAAAAGATAGTATAGATCTGTAAATAAACCTTATACAGTAATGAGTATATATCATTATTGTCTGACTGTTTTTATATGCATTTTCATGCTCAACCTTTTCTTACAGATTGCTGCTAATGAAGTGGATGCAGTCAGGAAAATGTTCAATGTCCGGGTCATGCATATTCAGAAGGGTGAGGAGGGCTGTTTTGTTGCAGCATATTCATTGTGAAGCTATATCTGCTGGATCATATACACTGTACTGTCTGTGTGTTACATACAGTCATGTGAAAATGAAAGGACACAGGACTTAGTGCAGTTCTGTGATAAACCAACTACACCATTACTGCTTCCATAGGATTTAAGAGGGTAATTAGCAGCCAGGTGCTGCTGTTAAAATCCACTTGATTAATTTACCATCAGCCAGTGTGACCAGCACTAAAAAGAGAGAAAAAAAAGCCATTTCCAAACAATTTGAAGTCCATCATTCTACAGTGAGAAGGAGTGAGTGGAAAACATTCAAGACAGTTGCCAGTCTTCCCAAGAGTGGACATCCCAGCAAGTTCCCCCCAAGATCAGAATGTGTAATGCTTGGGAAAATTACAAAAAACCCCAAGAGCTACATCTCGGACTCTACAGGCCTCGGGTAGTGTGTTAAATGTTAAAGCTGATAACAGTACAATTAGAAAAAACTGAGCAGGCATGGCTTGTTTGGGAAGAGTTGCCAGAAGAACGCCAAAAAAACATGACAGCATGACTTAGGTTTGTAAAATTTCATCTGAACAAACCACAAGACAGCATGGTGGTGTGGTAGCACTGTCACCTCACAGCAAGAGGGTCCAGGTTTGAATCCAGCAACCTGCCAGCTTAGGCCCCTCTGTGTGGAGTTTTCATGTTCTCCTCATGCTTGTATGGGTTCTCTCTGGGTGCTCCGGCTTCCTCCCACAGCACAAAGACTGGCAAAGGGGTTAGGTTAATCTAATTGGCGATTCTAAATTGACCATAGGAGTGAATGTGAGCGTGAATGATTGTCCGTCGCTCTGTGTTGGCGCTACGACAGACTGGTGACCTGTGCAGAGTGTACCCCGCCTGTCATCCTACGACAGCTGGGATAGGCTCCAGTGCCCCCCTGATAAGCAGAAGAAAATGGATGGACAAACCACAAGACAAAACAAACAGCATGTCAGCACAAACACCTCATACCAACTGTCAAGCTTGGTGGAGGATGGATGATGATTTGGGCTTGTTTTAAAGTCACAGAACCTGGGTGCCTTATAGTCACTGAATTGATCATGAACTCCTCTGTATAACAAAATATTCTAGAGTTAAATCTGTATGACAGCTAAAGCTTGGCCAAAATTATCCCAAGAACAGCAAGAAATCTACAACAGAATGACTGAAAAGAAAATAATCAAGGTGTTGCAGTGGCCCAGTCATAGTCCAGACCTCGACCTGAAATGCTATGGTGGGACTTTAAGAGAGCTGTTCATAAAGGAATGACTGCAAACATCAATGAACTGAAGCAACGTTGTAAAGAAGAGTGGACCAAAATTACGTCACAACAATGTGAGAGACTGATAAAGTCATAGGGTTATTTCAGGTTATTGCTGCCAAAACTGGCTCTACAAGCCACTGAATTATGAGGTGTACTTAATTTTCACAGGGCTGCATAAAGTCCCGTCAAAATGTTCTTTGTAACATGACTGTATATGCATGTATGACCAACGCCATGAGTTTTTTGTGATTATTTCAATTACTGTAATATTTTGAAATGCAGTGAAATAACCCACTAACCTGTCTGGAAACAAACTTCAGAACTTACAAAGTTCAGGGAAAAACTCATCGCTTTCTTTCTGTGCTTCAAACATTACAATGACCTGTGAGGTGTGATGGATCGTGAGCTGCTGTGTCATTGACATTTTAGCTTTGTAGGGTGGAGTGGTAAAGACTTTCCTCACTAACACTCCAACATAATGCAAATAAGTGCATATCTTAAAATGTCTACCATTTCTTTATTTCTAAAACTGATTCTCCATGTAATTACAACTTCCCTATTCTCAGACAGTGCCTCCCCACACTCTGTCGCTTCCTCCTGGGCTGTGATTCTTCCCCTGAGTCTGGTTGCAGTCATCATATTTGGAGCCTGGTTGGCCAGCTTTGCTTGGAAGAGGCGCAAGCTGCGTGTGAACAAATCTGGCATACAATCAGGTGCAAAGATAACACAAGCATATCATGTAAAATCGCTGTTGGAATCACAAGTATCTCTATCTGCTTCTGTTACCAGCGGCATGCAAAAATGTGACCTGGTTTTCTCTTAATTTAACCATCTACTCAGATAGCAAACAGCATGAGGACTCTGGGAATCAGGAGGAACTGGTATCATTGCACAGAAACAGGCCGACTCCTCCTCGTCTTCTGATTTGCTACAGCAGCTACGATGGTCCTGCTCATGTCAAAGCTGTCATGCAGTTAGGTGCCTTCATACAGCAGCACATGGCCACCCAGGTACAGGACATGACATTTTACAGTAGCTTGCAAAAATATTCACCCAATTTGCAATTTTCTTATTTCTTTTTTTTTGTATTACAACCTAAAAATTTTGGATTTTATTTTAAAAAAAATATTTTTTAGACAAAACGGTCTAAATTGGTGAAGTAAAATAATTTTTATTTTTTTAATATTTAATAAATAAAAAATGAAAAAGTGATGCATGCATATGTATTCACCCCCTTTGCATTGAAGCCCCTAATAAGATCTGGTGCTACCAGTCACCTGCAGGAGTCACATAATTAGTTAAATAAGGTCCACCTGTGTGCAATCTAAGTGTCACATGATCTAAGTATATATACACGTGTTCTGAAAGGCCCCAGAGTCTGCAACACCACTTACTGTATCAAGAGGCACCACCAAGCAAGACACACCATGAAGATCAAGGAGGTCTCCAAACAGGTCAGGGACAAAGTTATGGAGAAGTACAAATCAGGGTTATAAAAAATATCCCAAAATTTGAAAATCCCACAAAGTCCCATTAAATCCATCATCACAAAATGGAAAGAATATGGCACCACAACAAGCCTAGAGAGGGCCGTCCACCAAAACTCACAGACCAGGCAAGGAGGGCTTTAATCAGAGAGGAAACAAAGAGAATATTCAGTGTAAAAGTTTTGTGTTTAAAAAAAAATCTATTTAAATTACAGGTTGTAATACGAAAAAACAAAAAGGGAAAAATGCCAAACCGGGTGAATACTTTTGCAAGCCTCTGCATGTTTTAACTGGCAGCACATTTTGCCATAGTGTTTATTACTATGTGGAGCATTTGATGACAGAAAGAGAACTTATTTTGATAAATTCTCAGGTGTGCCTGGATCTCTGGGACTCTCTGAGCGTGGCTCAGGAGGGCAGTATGGCTTGGCACTGCCGGCAGATCCGGGAGAGCGACTTTGTCTTGGTAATATGTTCTCAAGGCTTCAACCAAATACCCAAGTCAGAGGGGGATGATGAAGGTCAGGACTTTGAATCCAACGCCTACACCTCTGATGTAGTCATTCAGCTTATTGGCGAAGAGGTGGGCCGAGCCAAAGCCAGGGGCCAGGACCTATCCAAGTACATGGCGGCTATTTTCGAGTACTCGGAGGAAACAGACATTCCCACTGAGCTGAGGCTTGTTTCTCACTACACTCTGACAAGTGATTTACCGCTGCTCTTCTCACATCTCCATGGAGTGGCTCTGCACAGGCCTGGGGCTTACCTCAAGATAGACCACATCTCAGAGAAAGACTTTGCTAATGTGCCAGCTGGAGCAGCTCTGCAGTGGGCTATCTATGAGGCAGGGATTGCAATGGAGGCAAAGAGGCAGCACTCTACGGAAGAAGGGGACTAAACAGTGACAATGGAATCTGCACACCCTAAATTAATTAGTGTACTCAGCTCCATAGTGGCAATAGGTTGACCTGCAAACAGATGTTGAGTGAATCTGAGAGTTTATAGCTAAAGTGTGAATGGTATGGTACCACCTACGCCTAAGCTGTGAAGCAGTGGCAGCAACTACGCACCATGACCTCTGTAATGCCTCAATGGACAATATTATGTGTATAACATACTATAATATATCTATACCATATCCATGTAGTAGTACTGTATGTGTCTTGGCCAAAAAGACATTTTCTCATAATTTTCTTGCAGTATAAGATGAAAAGCTTCCATGAATACATAAGCTATCAATCTCATTAGCAAAGTTACTCAGTGAGACTGGTTATTTTAAAGTTAGAGATCGAGCTTTGCATTTAAGCATCTTTACAGCCATGTTTTATTTGTTTGTGCACACATATGCATATGAATGGAATAATAGGTCCTATCATTTAAAATGTTACCAAGATGTGAGCCCACACATGTCAAAAACTTTTGGGACTTATCTTACACGATGCGTCTTACCTGATGCATCTTCAGCTGCTCCTTTGTATTTGCCCAAGGGGTCACCACAGCAGATGAATCTGCGTAAGTCATTTGGCACAGATTTTATGTCTGATACCCTTCCTGATACAACCCTCTCATGATGATAGGGGCTTGTGTATGATTTTTTTGTGCATCTAATCTAATAAAGTATTAATAAAACAAATTACAAATACCATTTGTTGGCACTTATGTTTTATGAGATTTTTCTAGTGTTGTCAGTTGAAAGCATTTATATGACTTTTTTTGACAGTCCTGGTTAAATATCAGCCTCATATATAGACCGTATATAAAAGATGGACAGAGCCAAGGGTCAGTGTAATCTTACCAGCTCGATTTCCCATCCATAAAACAAAAAATAGAAAATTAGAAAACAGAATTTGAATATTCAGTTTCAGTTTCATCCAACCTTGAAAAATCAACAACTGAGATATTTAAATTATTGCCCACAGGTAATTTTTTTTTTGTAAATGGGAGATTCACTACTTTTTTAAATACTGAAAAATTTAACTATGAGTGAGAGTGAGAGAATTCTTACCAGATCATCCGTGAAAACGTGTCAGGCAGAGGCAACATGATTAGCACTTTGAACTTGGATTGAACATGCCATGGTCCCCTGTCTGCCAGGTGTGGACCCAACTCTGTCTTTCTCTTCCCCTTGTTGCTCTTTCTCTCCTTCCTGTGTGCCTGGTGACTAATTGTGCTTAATTGCAGTAACAGGTGTGTCCTGGCTGGTCCATCTCTGACACACCTGTTCCCCGTTTGCCTGATCCAGTACTGGTGCACTAAAGCGGGTCTGGAAACTCCATTCATTGCCAGATTGTTTGCTAGCTTAATGCACCAGTGTGGCTTGCCTCCTTTTTGCATTCTTGTGTTGTTTTTGTACCTCCTGCCTCTGCTCCCTCTGCCTAGCCCTGCCTGGACCCTATAAGAACCTTGGCTGGATCTGTGTGGAAAATCCCCACTCAGGGAGACCGAGACCGCCTTGGATTTTAATGGACTTTAAGGAAAGATTCTTCACGTGAACTGCACCTGAGCTTTATTCACCTATTTGCTGTAAATAACTTGCCACCAATTAAAGACTCTTTTGGTTTGAACTGTGATCTGCATCCTTCCTTACTGTGAACCATGACAGAACAACTAGAAAACATGTTTTTTGTCCTTGAACTAAACAAAATGCAATGATGTTAAAACACACGGCAGCTTTGCCTAGCTAAAAAATACAGTGCCAATTCCAAAAAGATTGGGATGCTGTGTAAAACAAAAACACAATGCAATGATTTGCAAATCTCATTAAACCAATATTTTACTGTATTTACAAAGGAACATAGAAAACATCAAATATTTAAAGTGAGCCATATTAGTATGTCATTAAATATACTAGCTCATCTTGAATTTAGCACCAGCAACATGTTTCAAAAAAGTTGGGACAAAGGCAACTAAAGTAAAGTAAAGTAAGTCCTACTAAAAAGGAACAGCTGGAGAAACACGTTGCAACTAATTAAGTTCATTGGCAACAAAGCAGTAATGTGATTGGGCATAAAAAAGAGCAAATATAGAGAGGCAGAGTCTCTCAGAAGTAAAGATGGGTGGAGATTCAGCAATCTGTCAGTAACTGTCTCCAGTTTGTGAAGCAATTTCAGAATAATGTTCCTCAAAGTAGAAAGACTGAATATTCCACCATCTACAGTACTGGCTCACAATCTCCATTCATCTCAAAGGTGCTTGATGGGCTTGAGATCAGGGTTTTGTGGTTCAAGTTCTTCCACTCATCCAGTCATGTCTTTATAAAGCTTGCTTTGTGCACTGAGGCACAGTTGTACTGAAGCAGAAAAGGGCTTCCCCAAACTGCTCCCAAAAAGTTGCAAACATAGAGTTGTTCAAAATGTCTTGGAAAGCTTGTCTCCACTGCTCCAGAGTCCAGTGGTGGAATGCTTTACACCATTCCCTCTGACCCTTGGCATCGTGCTTGGTGATGTAAGGCTTGCATGCAGCAGCTCGGCCATGGAACTCCAAACCATGAAGCCCCCGGTGCACAGTTTTTTGCGGTGACGTTAATGCCAGTTGAGGTTTGTAATCCTGCAGTTATCAAGCCAGCAGAGCGATGGTGACTTTTATGCTCTGTAATGTTACATTCTCTGCCACTCCGTGGATGAGTTGCCGTGGTTTTAAACACTTCCACTTTGCAATTCCACTTACAGCTGATCGTGGAATATCTAGAAGGGAAGAAATTTCACCAATTGACTTGCTACAGCAGTGGCATCTTATCACAGTACCACACTGATCAATGAGCTCTTTGAAATGGCCCTTTCTTTCACAAATGTGTGTAAAGGCAGACTGCATGGCTGGGTGCTTTATTTTATACACCTGTGGCAATGGGACTGAATGAAACACTTAAATGCAGTGATTAAGAGGTAAACATTACTGAAAGCCATTTCCTTTCCAGACCCAAAAATACTGTCAGTGACTGTTGCCTCCTGGTAGTCCTTGGAGGTCAAAGAGTTCTGGCTGTCTTGAAGAATAAAGGTGGTTGTACCAAATATTGACTTTCAAGCACTGGTGAGTTTAGACCCTTTTTTTTTCAAGCACCCTGAAATTTAATCTTAGCACCCCTAAAAATAACAATAGCAACAGTAGTAACAATAATGAGTTTTATTAAGATTTTCTGCTATTGTTACACAAAATTGTGTTTAGTTGGCAAATCAGTTTTGAGCTCTATCCAGCTGCATGGACTTCGGTGTAGTGTTGGACGTTATGACAGGTCTCACATCATTCTAAACATGTCTTGAACAGGATAGCCACCGCTTCACCAAAGCAACATATCTATTCTTCACTTGTGTGTAGCCTGCCTCACGCCCTGTGTTGAGTCTGCACAATAAAGGGAGGGTTTGTATTACCTCAAAAATTTAAATGCAAAAGCAAATCTCAAGAGGTCAGGTCAGACCGGCTCGTACAGAGAAAGAACTGTAGATCAGATTATTGCAAGACAGGAATTAAAAGCATCTTTCTTTATTTTTTAAACGACAATAACTAATCTGGTTAGTGCACACAGCATTTTCTCCACGTACACAGACTACTCTTATAGCAGCCTGTCTTTAAAAAAACACACTTTTAAGCAATTCGTGGTCAGGCACATCGGAATTCTGTCTCATTTCTTGGTCCCTGATATCAGCATTATAAACCTGGGGATGCGAAGCTCTACGGCCAGCAATGAAACAGCTGGAGAAACGCTTTGGAGGTGGAGGTAGCAAGCTGGAGATATTTCTGTGGCTTGTGCTTTTTTCCCTTCTCATTCTGTCGAAAACATTTACTTTATTTGGATTTGTTCTATGACATTGTGATCTGTAGTGAGAGTAAGGAGGAGGTGGAAGAGAGCCTGGAAAGGTGGAGGTATGCACTGGAGAAAAGAGGAATGAAAGTCAGTAGAAGCAAGACAGAGTACATGTGTATGAATGAGAGGGAGGCAGGTGGAAAGGTGAAGATGCAAGGAGTAGAGGTGGTGAAGGTGGATGAGTTTAAATACTTGGGATCAACCATCCAAAGCAATGGACAGAGCACAAGAGAGATGAAGAAGAGAGTGCAGGAAGGGTGGAGTGGGTGGAGACGAGTGTCAGGGGTGCTTTGTGACAGAAGGATAGCTGCAAAAGTGAAAGGGAAGGTTTACAAGATGGTGGTGAGACC
>VUQH01042179.1:28325-53219 GCA_015106775.1 Etroplus canarensis | reverse complement strand
AGTAGAAACAAGACAGAGTACATGTGTGTGAATGAGAGGGAGGCAGGTGGAACGGTGAAGATGCAAGGAGTAGAGGTGGCAAAGGTGGATGAGTTTAAATACTTGGGATCAACCATCCAAAGCAACGGACAGAGCAGAAGAGAGGTAAAGAAGAGAGTTCAGGCAGGGTGGAGTGGGTGGAGATGAGTGTCAGGGGTGGTTTGTGACAGAAGGATAGCAGCAAGAGTAAAAGGGAAGGTTAATGAGCCAAGACGGTAGTGAGACCTGCTATGATGTATGGTTTGGAGATGGTGGCACTGACAAGAAGACAGGAAACAGAGCTGGAGGTGGCAGAACTGAAGATGTTGAGATTTTCCCTGGGAGTGACCAGGATTGACAGGATTAGGAATGAGTACATCAGAGGGACAGCTCAGGTGGAGAAGTTTGGAAACAAAGTCAGAGAGGCAAGGCTGAGATGGTTTGGACATGTTCAGAGGAGGGATAGTGGATATATTGGACAAAGGATGTTGAAGATGGAGCTGCCAGGCAGGAGGAGAAGAGGAAGACCACAGAGAAGATTCATGGATGTAGTGAAGGAGGACATGTAGAGGGTTGGTGTGAGGGAAGAGGATGCAAGGGATAGGATGAGATGGAGGCAGATGATCCGCTGTGGCGACCCCTAACGGGAGCAGCCGAAAGAAGAAGAAGCCACTTAAAACTGAGCTATGAATCATTCAACCATAAGCAGGCATCTAACACAAAGGATGAACCGGTGTTGTGTACATGTAACCGACTACTTGGCGAAGAACCAATTTTGAACTGTGACATGTACCTAAAGGCATCGGCACTTTATTACCAGCAAAAACTAGTAATTTGTTCCCATTTCTTTAGATGAATTTATGAAAAATGCCAAAGATAAGTTTGACAGACATAAAATAGTATGTTTGCACCAACAAGGTGATTCCCCAAGAACCTTTAGAAAATTTCTCAGTTTGGTGTGCAGTGTGTCCTTAAAAAAATTGAGGAAACTACAAGTGGAGGACAAACAAAGTGACAGGCCTAATAAAGCTATCTATAGCAGATGAACAGCATCTGAAAATCATGACCTTAAGAAATGGGGGGGGGGGTCCAGCAAAGACGTGACACAGGACCTGAAAGATGCATCTGGCCCTTCAGTTGATCCATCCACTGTTTGCCAAAGCCACCAGAGAGTTCAGGCTGTGCTGCCAAATAAAGGTGGTCAAACCAAATACTGACTTTCAAGCTCATTAGAATTGTACATAAGTACATAAAGCAAAAACAGAGTTTTTGCTTTATGTACTGTATTTCCATTTTTCCATGCTTCAATAAATTGCTGCACCCATTTTCCTAGCAAAATATAAAGGAATGAGAGGTGGCCTGCGACTATTGCACAGTTCCAGCTTAAGACTGTAGTTCTACATTTGGGATGCATGCTTATTGGCTTTCTGTTGGAGAGTTAAATCAGAAGATCGATATTACTCTTGTGTGTGTCATTTGTGTTTGAAGCTGCAGCTGGGAAAACGTTAGCTGTGGTCAGTACTGAGATCCACCTACTGGAACCTCTGATTTTAATTGGCCATTCTCAGTGAGCTGCCAACACACAGCAAGGCAATTATTTTACATCCTAAAATATTGCAATTGCTCTTGCACTGTACAGTAAATGAAGCTGCATTTCATAACATAATTATTATGGGAAATTTCTGGAAGTGGAATTTGATGGTGATGGTGGGAATACTGATGAACCAACATTCCTTACAAAAAGCAAGTGAGTAGCTTTCCCTGTATTTTATTATGCTATTGTCATAATTGCCACCATACTCATCCCAGGAATCAATTTAAATTTTGCATTAAAAGTTTAACTGCCGATCTGGACCACTGAAATTCTGCTTTCGTTTTGATCCATCATTAATTTCACACTCTGAAAGCGTGGCTACTTTAGCTCTAACAACACTATCAGCACTAACTTGCAATCCCCCCTGGGATTAAGTATTCTGATTCTGATCTGTATCCTGTTTGTTTATATGTATTAAGGTAAGAAGAAACATCTCAGTATTTTACTTTGGGGGGGGTTATGTGGTGGGATATTTTTGACTCGCAGGCAACCAGTGAAGACCCCAGTAAGTTACAGTATCTAGACAAAATATTACCATTATCACTGTGTGTGCTTGGATCGTATAGTATGTGGATAAGTGAACTTGGAAAATGCTGGTAAGTTTAAGCTGAATAGTTTTTGGCTACACTTTTATTTGTATGGGACAAATTTTAGAGTAGTAACAAAATTGAAAATTTTGTTGAAAATTCACATTAAGTAGCCAGAGAATGAAATGTGAGTGAGTTTCACAAAGTGTCAAGTAAGCTGTCACCAAAGTCCCTGTGTGTGGCTTCCTTGCCAGAGGACAGTTCTCACTGCTCACCTCAGCAATCTCTGTTGCTGTCTCACACTGTCCTTAAACAAATGACACAGCGAAAATGCAGCAAAGTGTCATCACTCATAATGTCTGCACACCAGAGAAACAGTAGGCCACATGGATTAAGGTTAAAGATCAACTGGAAAGATTACCTAATATCTGTATGTAATAGTCTCTGATCATGAGAGCTCATACTCCACCAGAGACCATTTCTGACACATGTTTGACTCTCTCTGAGGGTGGGTGCTATGGGGATTCTTACACCTGTGCATAGACGGTACAGTGTAGGGATCAGCTTCCAAATTCCTGAGTGAGGACTTATCTAAAGAATGACACTCATTTCAGCTATGTCAAACCTTCAGTAATCTGCCACAGCTAAGCATGAAGATGCATTACTGTATATAGACACATCCTGCAGTTTCACTGCATCCTTGCTTTTACTGCCAAAGAACAGCAGTTATTACTTGGCCTGAGATATCAAAAGAAATTTAATGAATTATGAAAATGTCATAGACGCTGAACGTTTCATTTTAAACTCTCTGATCGTAGGCATGTGAATTATATCACTTATTACTAACACATGAGTAACTGAGTTCTGTGAATGACTTGGTTGTTTCAAATACTACGCTTTTCTTTTTTTAGTCATTGGAGTTCTCACTCCTCCTCCACTTCTGTTGTCTTTTCTGTCAGCTTCCACCTCTTTTATTTTTTTACAACTGTGCTTTAGTAGCCCTTCTGCATTTCTGGACCACTAGTGCATCTACTGGCCAACACACACACACACACACACTTTTCCCCTGCTGTGTCAGTCCCTAATCTCCTCTAGAGGATCCATCTGCCCCAATCTTGAGCCATCCAGTACCCCACCTCTTATTTGCAAACGTGTGTGTGTGTGTGTGTGTGTGTGTGTGGGCATGTACATGCAGTACATATGCTTGCCAGTGAGTGGGCAAACGTGCGTGTGGTGGTGGGTAGGATAATGAACGGATATTTTACTCCTTTATCATCCTACTTGTCCACCTACACCAACAGAGGGATAATCTGTGTGTGTGTGTGTGGGCATGACTCGTAGCTTAAAAGTAGCTCCTGTTTCCGTCTCCAGGGGTGGGTGGTGGGCTTAAAACAAAAAAGTGTTCTGAGCTGCAGAGAAAATGATGGGCACAGTGCGAGACAGAATAGAAGAAGCAAGAGAAATTACCCTCAGGCACAACCTTTAACTGTACTGCTTCTTTCTCAAGACTCTGCATTAACTCTGCAGTATTGTGGATGTCAGGAGATTTTGACCTCAGCGTGCTGTTGCACTCACTGTATCTGTGGAACATACAGTCGTAACAACACAGTAAGGATCATGCAGACTGATTATAAGTGGGCAACTATCTCAGAAGAAGTCAGCGCCACTGATGTACCTTACCATTGCATTGAAGGACGACAAGCTGCAGCAAGATCAGCACAGACTGATCACTACGTCAGCGCCTTATTCCATAGACCGCATACAGCCAGAGACAGTCCATGTCTGACTTAATCCACCTGAGCGGCACCACCATCTGGCACAAGGTGAGGATAGCAGTGATACTTTGGTGAGCTCAGTGTCCCGTTTATGTAGAACATGACCAAACCACTTTAGTCGGCGGCATTTGATAAATGCTGATAGTCACAGGATCCAGAAACCCCACTGTCTTCTCTGGGTCAAATCATGGATGCTGTGTCCTCCACACTGAAAAGGAGAGGGACCATCCGGCTTGTTATCAGCATTCAGTTCCATAGCCTGCAGCTATGATGGTTATGGGGTACGTTAGTGGCTATGCTACTGGCAACTTGCGCATCTCAAAAGGCACCATCAATGCTAAAAGGTGTGTGTATGTGTGTGTGTGTGTGTGTGTATGTATATATATGTGTATATGTATATATATATATATATATATATTAGAGCAACATATGCTTCACTCCAGATGATGCATTTCTCAGGGAATGCCTTGAATATTTACGAAAGACTATGCTAAACCACATACTGCAACACTTCTACTACAACAGCACAGCTTCGTAGTAGAAGAGTCCAGGTGCTGGATTGGCCTGCCTGCAGTTCAGACCCTTCACCAATTCAAAACATTTTGGCGCATCATGAAATTCATAATATGACAATGAAGACTCAGGCTTGTTGAACTGGAATCCTGTATCAGACAAGAGGACAACATTCTTCTCCCAAAGGTCCAGCAACTGGTCTCCTTAGTTCCTAGATTACTGCAGACAGTTGTTAAAAGAAGACAGGATGCTATACAGTGGTAAACATGGCCCTGTCCCAACTTTTTTGCTGTCATCAAATTCAAGATGAGCTAGTATTTTTTTATGACATTGTGTCACTTCAAACATTTGATAAGTTTTCTTTGTTCTCTTGTGAATAAAAAATATTGGTTTATGAGATTTGCAAATCGTTGCATTTTGTTTTTATTTATACTATATTTAGGCAATATCCTGACTTTTTTGAATGGGTGCTTGTTCTGCATTTGTGAGAGTTCAATTGATGCAAGATATAAATATTTTTTCAGTTAGGGCCACTATAGACAAAAGAAGGCAGTTATTTCCACATGCAATGATTTGTTTTTGGTTGTATGTCTGTTCTGGGACCTCTCCACCCTTCCTCACACATACATTACATGGAAAACTGGAGTGAAAAGGAGCAAGACCCACTCCAGAACAGCGAAGACATCAGGAGCTGATGTAAAAACTGCACTTTCATGAAAATGTTTTTTCATGTTTTCACAGATTGATTCCTCAGGAGGAGAGATGGGTTGCAGAGTGGCTTATAGTGGCACAGGCTAAAGCTACTCAGATGGTGCATCAGACATGAGATTTATTATTATGTGTGGAAAGTTACGGAATTATCAGTGGAAGTGGGTCTGCATTCAGATGTCGGTGGATCAGCAGATTTTTGCACCACTTTACATTATCTCACTAATAAAGTTACAGTAAAAAATACCATACAAATTAGGATTTAACAACCCAAAAACAGGTGTTTATGTTCTGATACTGGACCCTTCAAACCGCATTTTCTTCATCAGCAGAGTGAATTCCCTCAATTACAATGGAAATGTGTAGGTTGAAACTTTCCACTCCTTTCAGATCATGTCTTGAGTTTCTTGTCCAAGTTGATTTAAAAGTTTATCTTGACCTAAGAGAGCATTAGATCGAACTCAAGGCTCATTTGTTTGTTTGTTCAGTCAAAATCTCCAGAGCAAGCAAGTTCTTACCTGGATTGTTGGATTTTTCTACGAACAAAAACTGTCAAGTTATTTAAATGATAACATGCGAAATGAAAGATTTGGCAGCTTTAATGTACACTTTGCAAATGTTAAGAGCATCTTGTCAGTATTTAATGCACATCAATGTACAATGCCTCACTACACCAATAGTTCAATGAAGATTATTCACATTTTTGCATCTCTCCTTAATCTTTATTCTTCTTCCTCCAGATTACCTGCCTGCAGGACTTCTTCGGAGATGATGACGTGTTCATAGCATGTGGACCAGAGAAGTTTCGCTATGCCCAGGATGACTTTGTGCTGGATCACAGTGGTAAGGCTTCCACAGCCTTTACAACTGGTAGGCCTGACTAACACTAACCAAACATCTTTGTGTGTGTGTATTGTGTGTCTGTCAGTATTGGTGTTCTTACGCGACCAGTTTTTTTTCTTGCAACTGCTCGCAACACTCCTTCCCTTGAGGAAGTTGACATGAAGATATGCCGTGTGTAAATTTAGACCCTTTGCAATCCCATATATCATTTAATATTTATTAGAATTTTGAAAAGTATTTTTTTGTATTTTACAGTTTTTTTTTGAGCATCTACAGAAAAAAAAAGTTACACATTTTTACACACGCATTCTTTGTGTCAAGTAAGGGAAAGAGGTTACATTCTTATTGAATAGCATGTTATTTCCTTGTGTTTGTATAAACTCACTGTGTTCATGTTCTGTACATAAGTTATGCATATTCCTCTTGTTTGATATCAACATTTTATTATGCAGAAAGCATGCTGAAAGTTTTAGAGGACACTTGCAGGATATGACCTCTTTAACCAGCATGTGCATTTGCTGTCATTGCTATGCATAACGTCAGCCAAGACTGAACAACCTCATGGGAAGCAAAGGAAGCTTAGTTTAGTTGCAGTCCAAAGTACTGACATCCTGTTTGATAGTTGTGGTGTTTGGTCAGGTGAGCTAACAACAGGGAGGCATATCCCGACACACTCCATGTTAACTGATGACGGATTGGCCGTATGCAGTTATAGTTTGGAGCTTTCGTCCCACTTACACTCCTGTGCTCCACTTGTAAGAATTAGGTCTTTGAAAGAACAGAAAAGGCACACTGTACTCTGCTGAGAGGACAGAAGCTGTTCCTCCTTTTGCATGATAGGTCTAGTACACAACTTGTAGCTGAAGCAAGAGAAATGAAAAATGGGTAATGTGCATTGCACGATGTACAAAAATGGCATGACTCAAAAACAGGAATGAGTTGTGTTCATTCTCACTTCAAGACTATTCTAGGATTTTTTTTTTTTTTTTTTTCCAATGAAGTGTAACCAGGTTAGCTTTTAAGTCATGACGCACAAATCAATTTGGCAAACTTGATCTGTTTTATCTGTAGTTTGTGGTATGTCTCATTATTAGTATAACTATTTCAGCCATTTATCCCTTAAGTAATCACCAGTCAGAACCCAGAAAGTCTGAGTTAACTGCTCTGACTTTTGGAGTTGCCCTAGAAAAAAATTGGTTTGTTAGTGTTTCATGTGATATCTGTGGCTGCTTTGATCAGCCTGTTTCTTGTGTTCCATCTTCTGATGGGATTGTAATGCTCTGTAGGTGGAGGAAGCAAATTATGTTCTGCTCCGCAGACCTAGTATCGGTATTCAAGTTGACATAAACTCCAGGAAAGTCTAGCTTTCTTGAAGGAAAAGGATATGGAAAGGTTCAGAGATAAATAAAATGCAGTTTTGGTATTGGCAAAGAAAGCTTGGGGAATGATTCAGTGTATCAAAAACCATGAGATAATGCCCTGTCTGAGCCAGAAACAGGGTTAAAATGTTAATGTGAGAAAGTGAAAGCTGTGAAGCAACTTCAGTCCCATAAGGTGGTGATCTTTGTGTTATGCATGGAAATAGTGCCACATTTGTTCAGGTTTTCTAAAGTAACAATAGGTTGGTTATATGAAAGATTATGATATGCAGTGGTGAGTTCTAGTGTGTTGTTTTGCCAGAATGCAGGGTGATGAAGTCATCGTACAGCCGCTCTGCTGCTCCAAACCGAACAGCTAAGAGCCCTGGACTTTCACGACGCAGCAAGTCCCCGTGTGCAGGTAAGCAAACACCCATCTTAAAAAAAGAACCAAGAAATTATTTGAAAACATAAAAAATGAACACATACAAAACTGTGCAAAAACTCTCAAGCCACCCCTCATTTCTTTATATTCTGCTAGGAGAACGGGAAATAGATGCAGTAATTTATTGACGAATGCACAAACATAAATGGAAATTCAATACAGGAAAATAAAACAGACTTTGTACAATTCTAATAAGTTTAAGTCAGTATTTGGTATGATCACCTTTATTCTTCAACACAGCCTAAACACTCTTAGATACGCTGTCTTGTAATTTCATTGATTAGTCTGCAGGGATAGTTCCCCAGGCTTATTGGACATTGCAAAGCTCTTCTTTTGATGTTGGCTGCCTTTTGTTCTGTTGTCTGTCAGGAATCATCCTGCACTGCTTCAATAGTGTTGAGATTCACTCCAAGAGACCTGTTGTCACTGGTTTTCAGTCCAATTCTTGTGTAATTTGGCATCCCTCAGTCTTCTCTCCCTGTTTCCCTTTCTTAAGAAGTCTTGACAGCTACTTTTCCATTGGGAAGGGTACCTGGGATCATTTCTGACGAGGCTTCAGAGAAAAGTAGATGGATCAACTCAAGGGCCTGATGGAACACTCAGGTTCTATTTTGGGTCTGTGCTGGATTTTTTTCCCCCATTTCTTAAGGTCATGACTTTCAGATACTGTCCATCTTCGGTAGACAGTTTTTTAGGCCTGCCACTTCTTCTTTTGTCCTCCAATTTTCCAGTTTCCTCAAAAGTTTTCAATGACACGCTGCACACCATGCCATCGCCACTGGACTGAAAATTAATGAAAAAGCAGCCGGTATCTTAAAAACTTTGAAAGACTTTCAGAAAGCCTGAAGAACTATTGCTTAAAACTTCTTAAAAATAAAGTCTGGCTTTTTGAAGAAAAATATAAAGAAATGAGGGGTGGCTTGAGACTTCTGCACAGTACTGTAGATAACACTCTACCTCATAAATCCACAGTCCAGGGAAAGTAAAGTCTTGCAATTTATTGCAGCATATAGTTTGTGTGAAAATATTTCTACACACTGAAAAAGTCTAATCGAGTTCATCCAAGTGATTTTTTTTATTTATTTATTTATTTTTTTTTTTTTATTTATTTATTTTTGACCCAGTTGACAGGTTAAGCAATGGTTGTTTAGCAGCCTAAATGTAAACTCTCTCCACAGTTACTGAGCAATATGTGTGCTGCGTTGAGAGATATTGACATTGTGCCAGGTTTAGAGAAGAGCTTGTTTGGAGTAGCTTTTACTGTCTATTAAACTGTGCTGTAATGTGATTACACTTTTTATTTGCACCTGAATGTTCTTTGGTTTTTTGTTTTTTTTTTAATTTTAATATAGCAAGACGACCTGTCCACTTCTCCACCAGTCAGTCCCCAGTCAAGTCCCCAGGTGAGGTGAAAATGTTGTGCTGCGAAATGCTTGGTAACATCCTGAGTTGTAAAATGCTTTTTGTTAGCCAGACTACAAACATTTTAAAATTTGCTGTCCCCCAGTTTTGCCAGGTATACGATAACCACTGTATTTATACAATAATCTTCAACCTTTCTATGATGCACATTCATTTTGACATGTTTGTAGCTTTGTACTGCAAGAGTAAAATGGTAAAGAGTAATACACCGGACCTAGAATCTGCCTAATTATAAATCCTTTGCTAACCATTTCAGTCATATGTTAGAGAAAACTGGCCTTGAATCAAGACGAATGATACAGTATCAACTTGCCCACTGTTGCTGCTCGCAATCTCTTATTCTTTTATTACTCTGTTTTATTGAACCTATTGTTTGGCCTTGTTATCAACTTGTTACCAAGTTTTTTTTGGTTTGATTTTGAAACAAAATGGCTGTAATCAGTGGTTAAATTGTGAGAAATATTAAAGCCACATTCAGAAAAAATATAGAAGGAATTAAAAAAATGTTGATGAAATTTTAAAAATAATGTTCCTAATTTCAGTTTCAAGTGCACCATCTTATTAATACTCACTACTTGTTACTGCACTCTGTTTATGTGATAAAAGAAAAATAATTTTTTGTTACTAAAACAGATTCCCAAGTACAATTTACTAACTCATCTACATAAAGCGTTTTGTAAAGTGTCCAACAGCTGTGACTAATGTTGTAGTTTGGCTTGAAACAACAACTTTGTCATCATTTTCACTCAAAACACTGTTTTGACTGCAAAACTCTTTAAAAAATCCTTCTAATACATTTTTTCATGTAATTCCAATGTACCTTCCTAAAAGTGTGATTTGACAGGTGAGGAAAGCCTAAGATTCGGTGTAGCGGCGCAGCTGGAAAATATGAGAACATTACCTAAAAAGAAGGAAAGACTTGCAGATTTTCACAGTGACCTCGCATAGATGTTTTTTCTTTGTGAAAAGGTTGTGATCAGCTGTGCTGCTGCTGTGACTCTGAGGTTTACTGCTCATTCTGGATAATACTATGGAAGCTCTACTGCCACTATTTGCCCATGTACTTGATAAATTCTGAAGTATCATAATTCTCCATCTTCTTTGTTCGTAAACCTGTAAAACTAGCACATGGTCCTTGTTACCTGAATCAATACTAAACATTCAAATCTGTTAAATGTCATATACCAATGTTCAGACTGTATTTATTTTTGGAAAGTTATGTCCAATTCCTTGGGTAGTTTTTTTTTCTCAGAAAACACATTAGATATTTTTTAAACAGACCAAACCTCACCTTCTTAACTCAGTTAAGTATATGAAATCAAACATTATCTTTGTGTTCATTCTTCTGTTAATTTGCACTAAGTGAACGTCATGGCCAAACACAGGCACCATGGTTTCTAGGTTTATCTACTTTTCTAGTTCTGCCTCTTGTCTTTGTATCTTTAGAGCATTACATCACTGAAAAGTTTTCTGTTGATTTAAGCCTTTTTCCTATGCTTGACCTTTTTTCTCTCCCCTGCTTTGACTAGGCCATGGAGAGGTTATGAACTTAGAGAGTCAGCTGCTGCAGAATGATTTAAAGCCATGAACTGATAACACTGTGTATACACAGAAGGCTTGAAGTTAGCAGTGCAGTCGAAGAGAATCAGGAGTGCTTCTGCTCCATCTGTTATCTACACAGAATGTGTTCAGGCGCAGCATTGACCTGTGGGTCACTCACATTTTAGAAAGGCAAAATACAATCACTGTACTCGCACATCAAAAGAAAACCACCTCGAAGGATAAAATTTACTCTCTTCTTCATAGTTCATATATGCACGAGTAAATCGGCAGGCATTGTTTCAGTTTTGCTGACTCCTGGAGATAGATGAGTGAAGAATGCTTCTGAAAAAACTTCTTGTAGACACAGTCCTCAAATGTGATCATTAATTTTAACTCTAACTCAGTAGATGCTTTATCACATTCATCTTGATGTGTAAGATATATTTAAAAAGTGTTTTAAGCTTCAGGGTAATTTCCTGTTGTGCCAATTGCTTTCTCAAACATAGCTTTAGAAGTGCCTTTAAGAGGAAACACTCTGAATTTACAATTAAACTAAAAGTTAAACTCTGAAATGTGAGTGCAGAGATGCAGCCTGTAGGCAGTGTGAAATGATTTTCCTCAGCTCTGTTGGTTTTATGCAGATGAATGACTGTGAGTTAAAGTTTGACGCATTATGGCTCTGTGTTTGTGCCAGAAACCAAGAGAGAGGAAGGCAGAAGTAGTGTTTTCTTGAGAGGATGAATCACTCAGACAATACAGATTTTCATCCCTGCTATGTGCACCGTGTTTTAAAAACTCAAAGAATGTATGTACATGATAATGTGAATGCAAATTCACAAGAACCTCACTTTTTTTGCCTAGAATGATTGGCCAGTACATTTTGTTCATGTGTGTTGTCTATAAACCAAAATGGACAGTAATGGCAACATCAGTCTAGACTACAGAAACTTTGCAACATCAACAGAAAACAAATGAAATGCTCAATACTCTGCAATAGTGATTGATTGTTATTACGTTTTTTCGAATTGAAAAATTATGCAAGGGTATGCAGTTTGTGTGTGTAATGTGTACATGTGATGTGTTTGTGAAAAAATTTTGAAAAAGACAATAAGCATATTGGCAAAAAAAAAATAGTGATTGTTGTTAGCGGCAACAAATTCGTTTTTATTATGTCTCCACTGAGGAGGCATTTCATTTTTCGGTTGTCTGTACATCTGTCCATCCACTGCAGATTTTTTACTACTACAGGAGCTGACTTGTTTGCTGGATATTTACCAAATTGTGTATACTTAATCACTATGATGGGTAGAAGAACTGATAACATTTTTGGAGGTCAAAGGTCAAGGTCACTTAGGGTCATCAGTGAAAATATTGATGCAACGATAGGAGCTGACACGACCGTGCAATGACTGGTTGTATGGTTAATCACTAGGATCGATGGATGAATTGAGAACTACTGAGATCTCATGCCGTAAAAGGTCAAGGTCACAAGTTATAATAATCTCATAACCACCAAAGGAGCTGATTGCACTCAGGGATCCTTTCGTGTGTGTGTGTGTGTGTGTGTGTGTCTGTGTGTATGGTTAAACACCATGATGGGTAGAAGAGTTGATCACATTTTGGAGGTTCTTTACAAAATGTACCACTACAGGAGCTGACTTGTTTGCTGGGTCTTTTCCTAACTTTGTGGGTAGAACATCTGATAAAATGTAAGAGACTGTAGGGTAAAAGGTCAAGACCACACATGGTCATATTTAAGGTGGAGACATACTGGCCGAGTTCTGGAGTTTGAAGTCAGCTATTTTTTTTTAAAAAAATTTTAAACTTTTGTTATTAATACAAGAAAGCCCTGCTGTTTTGTTGGGGTTGTGTGTCTAAAGAAAGCCTGAAAATTTCAAAAGCAGTCCTTTTTAAATTGTCTGATGTTTTTACAGATGTTTCTATCTGCCTTGTGTAGCACAGTAGTTCAACAAGCAAGTCGGAGCATTCATTGGGTGGTTTTATAGTTAAGTTGATAAACATGGTAAAAACAATTGGCTTCAGCAATTTAGTATTGGAGGTTGTAATTTTTAGCTTTTAAATTCTTCAGTACAAATGATGTATCAAATAATTTAAGTCATATATGTGCATACCTACTATGAGTCAACAGAGTATAATTATATATAATATTAAATTATAAAAGGTATATGTGATAACATGAAGAGCCATTTGGGAGCAGAAAGAGATGGCTCTTCTTGGTGATCTGAGCCAAAAGATCCGGCTCTCTAAAAAGAGCTGAAATTCCCATCACGACCACACACCTCCCCCTCATGGGAAGAATCTGCAACCTGCTAAAAATGAAAGTGTGAATTTGTGAGTGAGTCACTGTGAAGCCCATTTGATGATTCACATCCTGTTAAAATCCTACCTAGTGGAGGACAGCGTTCTGATACTGTATACTGTACTATTATACAGTTTTAACTACACACACTGACAAAGTATATGAATACAAACAGTTCATTTTTTTGTAGCTGTATTTTGAGTTAGTTTGAGATACTGATCTGATGTATTGACGGATGCTCCTGAAAGCTGTGTGTTAGTCTTATTGATGAGCTCATAATCAGCCTGACTCTTTCCCTTTTCTTGCATGTCTCCTTTCTTTTCTCTATACAGTGAATGGTATCTCAACTCATAAGTCCACCAAGTCCTCTACGCCATCCCCTACCAGCCCCCGAACCAACCCCAGTTTTAAGGTGAGATGGCATATCAAACGCATCGCATACAGCTGCTGTCGTGCAAACGAAACACCCTCAGCTTGTTGCTGCACAGGAACGCAATGTCTCTTTCTTGGTACAGTATGTACTGTTTGTATGAATGCACGGATTCACACTGACAGTCAAACTCACACACTATCACACGTCGCCCATATGATCCTGCAAAAGAAACTTTTAAAACACTGACAGCCTTTAAATTCTGTAGAATTATTAATTAAACCATTTATATGTTGTCATTAATGTTTTAACTCTTTCTCACTTGGGTTTAGACAAATTCCTTAGCAGCAGGACCAATTCATTTCAATTCAATTCAATTTTATTTATATAGCGCCAATTCACAACAAAAGTCGCCACCCGCAATAAGACACTTGACAAAGAAAAAAATTCCTTACATTCAGTATTTTTACTAAGATTTTATTTGTTTACCTAAGAAAAAAGGGTTATAGGTATTTTGTTCATAATACATTTACAAAGCAGGTTTTAAAATTAAATCTGTGTCACCCAGCCATATTTGCTTCTATGCAGATTTCTTCCTTGCATTTGTTTCTGGTTTATTGCTGCTTGAAACATTATCACCACCAGTTAACCACTGGATTAGCATGAATACACTGGTTTCAGTGTAGGTTTGCCACCTCAGAGACTTGAAATTCAAGTTATTGCCACTAATGGTGTTATTGTAAAGATGGAGATAAGGCAAGATTGCAAGACCTACTTACCCTGAAATGGAATCTGTCAAGCAACATTATCAAGCCACTGATTGACAGTCATGTTTTAAGACCTAAAGCTCCCAGATATATTTTTCATATATTTTAATGTACTAATCTGATTTCTTGACTGATTCTCCTGTAAGCTGTGTGTTAGTCCCAAACTGTAATTTCTGAAGGATCAACCCAGCTGGCAAACACTCTCCACCTTTGTGTGGTTCCTCTGTAAACCCAGTCATCCATCCACAGGACTAAGAAAGTCCGATGCAATCATTTATCAACGTAAAAGCGTTTTTATGTATCTTGCGATAAAAGGGACCTTGAACCCATCTCAGTCTACTTTGCTTCATAGGGCTACCTTTTAATACTAAAAATGGATCCTCACTATAGGTAATGCACGTAATGGCACAGTAAGGTGCATAGCCACTGCTGTGCATAATGGAGAAGTTCACTTTTTCTGATTTCAATGCTGGTTCCATGCATTCATAGCTGACATTTCAGAAATGTGGCCATGAGCTGCTGAAATTGCCGCTGTAGTGCCATGCTGAAATGACACATTTAACAAATGAATCATTTAAATCAAGTGGCCGTTCCAGTAGCTCTGGCATCTTGCGTATCTTGAAGAGCAAGCTTATTTTAGGCCACAAAATTATATTTACTTTGGATTAACATGCAGGCTATATTGTTCAAAAAATGTGCCATGTTTGGGAGCAACTTGTAAAACTATCTCACCAAATGGGATTTTCTCATGTAGTGTTTTTTTTCTGTAGTAAGTCAAAAAAAATTGAAATTACAGCTCAGATTTTTATTCATCCCAACTTGGGAAATTCTTATGATAGCAGCAAGCAGACAAAAAAAAACATGTGTACACAGTACACACTATAAAGAGTACACAGGGAATCTACGTATATACAAAACCTACTATAGTAGGAAAAAAGACTGCGTAAGAAAATGTATGAAAATATGAAATGAGTAGCAATAATTTAAGGTACTAAAAAGTATACATTCTGTAGCTAGACAAATACACGTTATAATTACGTAGAGGGCAATAGAGACAAGATTTACACGTTAGTTAGCTGAACCCAGGAGAGTTAAATGAACTGGAAATTGGACGGGGTGCTCCCTGTTGGACAGAGATGAGATGTTGTATAGAGCTAATGCCTCCTGTATCGGTCCATGTTACAGCAAAGCTTTATCAGTCTATGGGAGAAAGAGCTCGGCTGTCTGTTCAATGAGTGGTGCAGAAGGTGGTCGGGATTGTCCATGATTGATAAGTTTGGATTACAGTTTCTTTTATTAATTCAAAATAACTGGGTTTAAAACAGGGTACCTTTGCTCAGTAATGTAGTGGTTTTTGTCTTGCAATCTAAAGTTCTCCTACTGTCATCAACAAGCCAGTAACACAGCATTAATGTTTATAGATGTCCAGTGTGTTGTGGAGACACTTAAGTTTGTAATTTTTCTGCTTACTTGTTTGAGTGTTGATGAAGCTGAGCTCTTAGTTCAATTTTTGTTTCTTGTTGCATCGCAGATCCCTCTGTCACATCACCATTCCTCCCCAAATGTAAATGGCTCATTGAACAATCACCAGGAGGAAGCCAATCAGCTGAGTCCAGAAGGTACGATGTTTTCTGTGTTATTTTACACACAATGTGCTCCCTTAATTCAGTCGGAGACCTGCTAGAGATTTTGAGCCTATTTTTTGTTGCTGTTGCCTTTTTTCTTCTTTTGTGTTGCCTGTTGTAGTCATTAAAAAAGATAAAGTATACCCTCTTTCAATTCTAAGTGTTTATGTAGCAGAACATAATCAAAAAAATAATCTGGTCATTTGTGGGTCTGAAATTAGGTGGTCACAACCTCAGATGAACAATGACACATGACATATTACACATTGTTATTATTTATTTAACAAAAAACTAAGCAAAAAAACTGGAGCTACATTTCAGACTCTACAGACCTCAGGTAGCTTGTTAAATGTTGAAGTTCATACCAACTTTCAAGCACAGCAGTGGCACCGTGATGATCTAGTTTTGCAGCCACAGGACCTGGACACCTTGTAATCATTGAGTTGACCATAAACTCTTCTGTATACCGCTGTCCTAAAATCAAATGTGAGGCCATCTGTCCGACAGCAAAAGCTTGACCAAAACTGAATGCACGATGACAATGATCCAAAGGCCATCAACAAATTTACAGTAGAGTGAGTGAAAAGGAAAAGAGTTGAGGTGTTGCAATGGCCCAGTCAATGTCCAGACCTCATACTCATTGAAATGCTGTGATGGGACATGAAGAGAGCTGTGCATGAATGAATGCCTGCAAACCTCGATGAACAATGTTATAAAGAAGAGTGGGCAAAAATTCCTTCACAACAATGTTAGAGCCTGATAAACGTCATACAGAAAGTGATTACTTCAATTTACTGCTGCTAGAGGAGGTTGTACAAGCTATTGCCAGCCCACTTGTGGGTAGCTGTGGTTCAGGAGGTAGAGCAGATTGTCAATTGGAAGGTTGGGCGTTCGATCCCTGGCTGCTCCAGTCTACATGCTTGGGTGAGACGCTGAACCCAAAATTGCTCCCAATGCATCCATCAGAGTGTGAATTTGTGTGAGATGGCTAAATGTGCTTAAAGGCATAGAATAAAGCGCTGTGTGAATTTGTGTGTGAAAGGCTTGTAGCAAAAAGCACTTTGAGTGCTCCAACTAGAAAAGCACTATGTAAGTACCCGTCTCTTTATTGAATTGTGGGGTGTACTCAGTTTTTCACGTGGTTTCTCCATTTTGGCTTCATTTTTGTTAAATAAATGATTGCAATGTAACATGTCATGTGCTCTTGTTCATCTGAGATTAGATTTTTTTTTTTTTTAATTATGCATGGATACTTAAAACCTTAAAATGAAAGAGGGTTTATTTTCATTTTCACATCACTGTATAACCCTCCTCTCTTCTTGGCAGTTAATGGGAACCAGTACTTGCATGCCCCAAGCATCTGTGAAAAATACAAGATTGGCAAAGTCATCGGCGATGGTAACTTTGCTGTGGTCAAAGAGTGCATGGAGAGGTAAGTGAAACACATTCAGTCAGATTGGAAATGTTAGCCATTGGCACAGCAGCGTCCCTTGTATGCAGCTTAGTGACGGATTCATCACACATGGTCACTGCCCAGACAGGGAGTTTGACTCTTGATGACAGGCATTGTGGAGACAGGAATATCCCATGGATTAAACCCAGGAGTGATTTCGCTTCATTAGCCTTTTAATCTCAGAGTCAACACACGGCACAGGCAAACAGGGGAGGTGATGATAAGACGAGGCCTGTCAAGTGTTGAGTACGCACCCATGTCTGGCACCTTCCTGGAAAGTACTTATGTGGGCATACTAGATGGTTGCTTATAAACAATTTGCATTCTCCTTCTTATCAAAATACTCCTTATGTATTGCTGAGAACCAACATATTCAAATTAAAACTCGCAAAGCTGAGATCAGAGGATGGCTTTTTTGCAGACGGAGCTTTCAGTCACATCAGTTTACCTCAACTGACACGCATGACTGCACAGAGAGTCACACCTTGTTGGAGTGATGCGCCTATCGATGTTGGCTGTGGTTACACTGATGATGGGTGTGATTGGTTTACCAGAAGACAGGGAAACTCAACCATTCAGTCTTAGATCATTACAGCGTATCTCTTCTCAGATTCTTGTTAAGCCGGCCTGTGTCTGCACTGTTTCACAGCTCAAACTCTGTATAAACTGCTTGTACAGCTAGGATTCCTTTCCAATAACAATGTGGTGATGCTCCTGCAGCCATAGCTGAGCCTCTCTAGTGAGCACTTGATTTAAATTACAGACACTGTTGTGGCTTCGCTGCTGTTTTTATTGTTACCCCTAATTGCACTGTTTCTGTTCAGGTCCACGGGGAAAGAGTTTGCCCTGAAGATTATCGACAAGGCAAAGTGCAGCGGAAAGGTTTCACTTCTTTCAATCCTCTTTGTATGTGCTGCTTCAAGTAGGAAGTAACCAAAAGTCGTATGTTGGTGTTCCACTGTGCATTATTAACACCAGCTTACAGCACAGTATCACCTGTGTATCTGTGATGCTCACAGCCAGATTAGTTGGTTATATTTTATTCATCCCCTTGCTCACATTATCCTCACGCTTTCACACACTGACAATGACGCACTCTGATTCACGCACCTTTGACGCACAATTCCAAGCCAAACAACTTTCCTGCTTCTTTTATTAGCATAATGGCTGAGTGCAGATACTGTGGCAAAAGCCCACTTTGAATATGTCTGTTTCCAGGAGCACCTCATAGAGAATGAAGTGGCCGTGCTGCGGAAGGTGAAACACCCGAACATCATCATGTTGATTGAGGAGGTGGACACTCCATCTGAACTGTACCTGGTTATGGAGCTCGTCAAGGTGAGGTAGAGGCTGATAGGGGGTCAATTTCTGTTCACTTTTCTTGTTTCTTCGTGTGCTTTGCTGTGTAAGAAGTGTGGTGATGTTTTTACAGGGAGGGGATTTATTTGACGCCATCACCTCCTCGGCCAAATACACAGAGAGAGATGCCAGTATCATGGTCTACAACCTCGCTGGAGCTCTGAAGTACCTTCACAGCATGAACATCGTCCACAGAGACATTAAACCAGAGAATCTGCTGGTATACATTTACTTACACACACACACACACACACACACACACACACACACACACACGCGCACATGTTTTTTTAAAAAAATTTTTTCTTTCTACAGCTTCAGATGCTCTGTGGGCTTTAACTGAGTATTTCATTCTAGGTGTTTGAGTACCCAGGTGGCACAAAGTCACTGAAACTTGGAGACTTTGGCCTAGCCACAGTAGTAGAGGGACCCTTGTATACTGTGTGTGGCACTCCTACATATGTGGCTCCAGAAATAATTGCTGAGTCAGGGTAAGCAGGATGCATTATGTCCAGTTAGTCATATGTTGTATTTGGAATGGTGTGTTGGTAGAAATGGTTTGCTGTAAATGATTTAGTCTTTTCTGTCTCCATTATTACCCTCATTCCAACAGTTATGGCCTGAAGGTGGACATCTGGGCTGCAGGTGTCATCACCTACATCCTTCTGTGTGGCTTTCCTCCATTTAGAAGGTACTCCATTCACATTGTTCAAGAAAATTCTAGCCACTCCTTGATCATTAAGTCTAGTTTTTAGCACATCATGCTGATGCCATGGCGAGGCACGTGTCTGTCCAGTCTGTCCACAAGCCATACAAATTGCTACTCTTCCTGCTGTATTGCACCATAATGGGTCTTCACCCAAACTGTGATCAAGGTTGAGTTCATATTTGTTGTTTAGTGGACATTTTTCCTTTTTCACAGGAATCACTACAAGAATTGTAATGGTACAGATGCATATTGTAATGTTCATACAATGAGTGTGTGTATGTCCCTCTGTCATTATGCTTATTGACGGCATAATAAAGTCTTAAGCTAAGCGAGGGCTGGTCAAGAGCTTGGGCCGTTGTCCTGAATATAACTGTCTGTGAGCCTGCTTGACTTCTCGGTGAATTAGTTTATCCTATACAGCCATCTAATCACAGGAATACTTATCCTTTTTATTCTGCCCTTCACAAATTACAATAATATATAAATTGTGATGAATCATGAGGAAGATGAACGACTACATCATCGATGGTCTTTTTACTATACTGAATATTTGTTTGCTTTTTAGCCACTGAGGCTGCATCAGTCTTTTATGTTTAGTCCATCGATGTGGCTTAGATTGTCAGCTATCTAAACACTTCAGCCACATTATTTGTCAGTTTGGTTTTCATAACTAGTAATCATTGTGTGCTATATCAGTAAACTGTTTCCAGTGTTAGTCATTGTGTTAAGGATTGTCAGTGAGCAGTCATAGTGTGGATGGGATTTGATTTACATTAGTGTGCCCCATATTTTACCTGCAGCACTTCATGTTTATTGTAGTTACTGCAAAATGAAAGTTAAGGTGGCAGGTGAAGCTTTTTTATTATCATGCAAATACCCCACAGTTCAGTTTTTTTCACGGTTTACATTAATGGCACATGTTCTGAGTATTGCATTATACATTTAGTGTGTGTGTGTGTGTGTGTGTGTTTCTTTTAATATAGTGATAATAACCAGCAAGAGGACCTGTTTGACCAGATCCTTCAAGGGCGACTGGACTTTCCCAGTCCTTACTGGGACAACATCACTGATTCAGCTAAGGTTGGGACCTCTGACACACATAATACATATTTGTTTGTGCCAGTTTAGATAACATTACCATCTGTTTCTCCGTAGGTTGTCTAATCCTTACCTTTATGAAGGCATTGTCCAGAACAAGTCTCCAATTGTTACATTCTAAGCACACAAAATGTGAGCCCACATAGTTCACATTCCTTTAATGACTACTTTCTGCTGAAGGACACAGAAACACCCTCAATTCTCTAAGTTAATGGCATGTATTAAGCTTGACAGCCTGCACTCAGCGTGCAAGACCAAACTGCTAATTAAACACACTTCTGTTACAGTGGCCTTGTCACTGCAGACATGAGCTCAGTTATCAACACCACAGCATGAAGAGAGTGCAGTTACGAAGCTGTAGATGTAAGGAGAGCATGATTTAACTGGAAACCATGTATGCTTACATGGATTTTGAGTACACGTGCATGCACATTCATTATTTGTATAAATAATTTATTCGGAACACTTTTGTCATTTATTGCAATCCAACAGATATAGCTCTGCCAGGATTTTACTGTGATAAAGCTTATAGGTTTTCAGGTTTTGCTGATATTTTTAGAAATAAATTCTGTTTTGTGTTCAGTATTGAAGTTGCAGTGGGTGGTGGTGTTGTACTAGACTTCATTGGACTGAAAAGTGTTGCAATATATTTCCCTGCTTATGAACTTTATTGACTAATATTTCTTTTGAAATGACAGTATTAAATGTGTTGAGAAGAATAACTCTGCAGCTACCCGGCCTGTTTGTTTTTTTTTAAATAAAGCAGTTATAAACCTACCATTGACCAGTACCATATACCATAAACATAAACTCGACAAACATGTGAACAAAACTCTGTGTATAAAACATCACCCACTGGTTTGTGGAGAGTCTTAAAGGCCAGAATTTAGGTCACTGCCATCTTGTTTTTAGAGCCAGAGATGGCCCTATTTTGTTGAAAGTGTGGTGTTCTCAGTTATCAGACAATATTAACATGCTTGGTTAGCAAGGTGCATCCATAGACTGCATGAGTGCATGGCACAGATGACAAAAATACCTTCTAATTAGTGCTAATAGATATAAAATACTACAATTCCACTTCTTAAATGGTCTAATGGTACAATTAACTGCACCAAAAGCAATATTATTTGTCAGATAATATCATTAAAATGCTCTGAAAGGTACCAGTAAGGAAAAGGTCAAGAGGTCCAGAAGGGAAGAGACAGAGCTGGAGGTGGCAAAAAGAGCTGATATTTTCCACTGGCCGTTACTGGGATGGACAGGACTAGAAATGAGAACATCAGAGGGACAGCGCAGGTTGAGAGGTTTGGAGATAAAGTCAGAGTCAAGGCTGAGATGATTTGGGCATGTGCAGAGGAGGGACAGTGGATATACTGGACAAAGTGTTTTGAAGATGAAGCTGCTAGGCTGGAAGAAAAGACGACCGCAGCAAAGGTTCTGGATGTAGTGAAGGAGGACATGCAGAGGGTTGGTGTGAGGGAAGAGGATGCAAGGGGTAGGGTGAGATGGAGGCAGATGAGCTGCTACGCAGACCCCCAGAGGGAGCAGTCAAAAGAGGAAGAAGGTGGTCTAGTTAAGTGACTTGAATTAGCTAAGGTGACTGCTAACAGGTAACTGATGTCAACCACCTGTGATTCAGAGTGGCCAAACACTTAACAATACTTAGTTTCAAGACAGTTCAAATTAGTGTTATGTAAAGTACAGTTGCCAAAAAGGGGTAATTTAACAATAGAGACCCACACCTGATGCAGATTTTAAGGGGAGGGGCAGTATTGGTATTAGTAGAGGGTTAGTATTGATTCAGTGGACAGAAACCCAACTCATCGTGAATGATGATGGCCCACAAATTTGCTAGATCATCATCAGACAATGTGTCATTTATAACTTGTGTCACTGCCTGCAGTGACCAAAAAAAAAACCCCAAAATTTATTTTAGGTTAAATTAATTTTTTTAGGTTTAAAAGACATTTATCTTCAGTGATGAGCTAAATAAGCATTGTGTTCTGTTGCAGGAACTGATTGGAAAGATGCTGCAGGTCAACGCTGAGGCTCGATACACAGCACAAGACGTCCTCTCACATTCATGGGTCACGGTACACCATCTGTGTGAACACGACCATGGTTATTTGTCCAGTAGCATTTGGTTTATCAGTGGAATTAAGTATTTTGTGTGTGTGTGTGTGTATATTAAGGATGACGCAGTCATGGAGAACAACATGAAGATGGAGGTGACAGGTAAACTGAAGACGCACTTTAACACCATGCCAAAGCACACCACCACCACAGCTGGGGTGTCTGTCATCATGGTAAGCGCCCAGACCCGTGAACCACCCATCGTTTGATTCATATTTCTGGAGTAATGTTTGAACAGCAAAATTTTTAGTGCAAATGAGATTTACCTTTCAGTGATCTCCTAAATCTAAATCTGCAATATTGAAGTCTTGACATGGGTTTAGTTGTAACTGACCAGGAGCCTGCAGTGGGATGAACATGTTGGGCCCTTTTCCAAGCATTTACTGCAGGATGGTGAATGTCTGACCCAAATACAGAAGATTGCGCCCCTTCTTACTGACTTGATATCAATCTGAGGTTTAGCCGATCACTAAGCCAAGAATAGCTGACTGCGTGTTCATCCAAGAAGACGCTGATGACATGTAATAAACGTCTTGAGCTGCTGTAAACACGTCAGACTGGACTCTAGAGACAGAAAAACATGTCATTCCTGTAGTATTCACATCTTTCCATCCTGTCTCTTTCAAGCCTCATTTACATCATTTCCTGTTGCACAGTTGGACTTCCTCTGCTCATCAGGTCACACCACCCATCAGCCGAGCGCACTCTCTTCAGCCTGTCTGAAGTGAATAAGCGGGATGGGGGGAGGGGGGAGGAGAAGTGTCTTTGATTAGAAATTTGATTTGACACTCCTCTTCATGCAAAGAGCCTCATTTTGTTGTAAATCTCATTTGACAGTTTGAGGTGTAATTGTGGGCCCTGGCCTCGGCTCCTCCTCCTCCTCTTCTCCATCCTCTTCCTCCTCCCTCATCCTCACCCCTCCCTCACACCTGACCCAGGACCACAGGGGACGCCTGGAGCTGAGAGCTGGGTACACACTTCATACCCCCACCCCCTTCGTCACTCCCATCTTCCTTTGCGGCGGTCGCCCTTCCGCTCACCCTCTTCCTCCTTCTATAAGAGCCTCCCTCCTCTTCCCTTCCTTCCTGCTTCATTCTCAGGCCTCCTGCTCCACTTCTTGGGCTGCCAGCTGCAGTAACTGCTCTCACTAACACTCTGTCCCCTTTGACTATCTGCATATTTGTCATTCTGATACTTTACTCACATTTTGCTCAATTTTTATTGATCACAAAGGTTTTGGGATACGATTTTAAAAGGATGCGTTTAATTATGATGTCATTAAGGTTTTTAATAGCATGTTTACACTGCTAACATAATGCAGTTTGCCTCCCTCTCTGTATTATGTTACCAATCTCATTTGAACCAGCCCCTTAAAGTCAACTTTTTATAACTGCTGGATTTATAAAGCAATGATTGGTCGCATAGCAGACTTTTTCATTCATGATAGTCTGGCTCCACCTTGAGGACAAGCTTTAGAAATGTGCTGGCAGAGCATTGTAGTTCAAAAAACGCAGAGAAGGATGCAAATTGCCTTTATTGCCTTGGATAGAAGATACCACATGCAAATTTAAAGGATAAAACCAGATTGTTCTGTGCGTTCTTCTTCTACAAATCCAATCAGAGAGCATTTTAAAAATGCCAAATATGTGAATAAAACAGCTGAACACTGCTTTTAGGAAACTATCTCAGACAGGAACAATGGTGCATTTGTTTGGGATTTTAAAAAAATGGAATAATTAATTTGAGATGCTATGTGTGGGACTGTTTTAACAAAACACAGCATCCATGTTAATAGCAGTAATTAAGCATAATTTCATGCTGAACAATAGTTGGACACCATGGTGTGTATTGTTTTTAACAACCGTAGTGGACCTTTTTGTGGCATTGACCATATTTTAAACACTGGACCAAGGTTATTATAGTTAACTAAAATGAAACTAAAAACTAAAACTACATAAAAATAATTTTGGTTAACTTAAAAAAAAAACTAGACTTTTGGGAAAAATCAAAACTAACTAATGATATTGTGGGATTAGGAAACTAACTAAAATAAAATAAAAATATACAGGAAATGCCCTTAGTTCTAATCTTTATCAGTTGAGTTAAATTTGGTCAGTCAGCCTGTCTTATGAGGCTTTAGTGCATCTGTTTATTGAGACTCAGGGTGTGTACATGATTGTCACTCGTCTGCCTTCACAAAGTGTTGTTTGTATTGTAATTTCTGATCTAAACATCTTAAATTTTCCCCTGACAAATACCATCTATATTATAATAATTAAGAAAACTAAAACTAACACCGAAACTAATAAAAACTC
>VUQH01042179.1:0-28305 GCA_015106775.1 Etroplus canarensis | reverse complement strand
GCTAAGGTTACTATATTTAACTAAAACTAGTCAGAGAGTCAACTGCCTTCACAAAGTGTTGTGTTTATATTGTCATTTCTGATCTAAACATCTTAAATTTTCCCCTGACAAATACCATCTATATTATAATAATTAAGAAAACTAAAACTAACACTGAAACTAATAAAAACTCAACTAAAACTAAACATTTTCAAACATAGCCTACATCCACATGCATTTGCATCGGCACAGGTAAAACAGTAGGAAATGCATGTGAAACTGCTATTTATCATTATACAGCTTAAACAACTGCACTTAACACTTATTTCTCCCTCGTATTTATTATGTCTACCTGAAAATTTTGTTTGCACTCGTTGGACTGTATATAAGAGATGGACACAATCACCTTGACATCACACATGTGGAGCTCAGTCTTAAAATCCTTAAGTTGAGCATTATCTCCATCTTGATCTTCGTTTTTTAAAACCACCCAACAGACGTCTGGATCTAACTGCCACACTGCATGTTCAAGAAAGCATATCCTCCTTTTTTACTCGAATGGGGACCAGAGTTATTATAATTTTGTATTTTCTAACTAGTTTTTATTTTTATTTCATTTTGAGTTTTTGTGTTCCATTCAGTTTAGTTTCAGTTTCCAGAGGGGGCTTGTTCATTTCAGTTTAGTTTTTATTAGTTTCATTGTTAGTTTTAGTTTCCTTTATTATCTTGTCTGTGGTGTTTGTCAGAAGAAGATTTAAGATGTTCAGATTAGAAATTACAATACAAACAACACTTTGCGAAGGCAGGTGACTCTCAGTCGTGTACACGTCCTGAGTTTCAGTAGACCAGGTCTCATCAAACTGATTGTCTCATAAACTTAATTGGGACTATAATTTACAAAATGAGCTTCACGAGGCAGAGCTGGAGGTGGCACACTTGAAGATGCTAAGATTTTCTTTGGAAATGACCAGGATGGACAACATTCAAATGAGCACATCAGAGAGAAAGCTCAGCTTGAATGGCTTGGGGAGAAAGAGAGGCAAGGTTAAGATTGTTTGGACCTGTACAGAGGAGGGGTAGTGGATATACTGGGATGTTGAAGATGGAGGCAAGAGGAGAAGAGGAAGCCCTCAAAGGAGGTTCATGGATGTAGCGAAGGAGGACATGAAGAGGGTTGGTGAGATGGAAAGAGGATGCAAGGGATACCGTGAGATGGAGGCAGATGGTTCCCTGCTGCAACCCCTGACCTGAAAGCAACGATTAAGCCCATGAAGTCATTGGGAAAATGTATACTAAAGCAGCCGAGAGCCATTTTCTTATACTTTCATAGGACAAGAAGCCACAACTGTCTCCCCCTGCTGATCATGAAAGGAAAAAAAACAGCGTTTGCTTCGCTTTTCTGACTCAAAAACGATGTCCATCTTTTATGTCCAGTCTGTATGTAGAATTTAGAATTTACAACTTCCAATTCAGAATTTTAGGTAGCAGCTGTATTAAAACTACAGCATTTATCCATTATATTTAACTAGTAACTTCATTTGTTTATCCATATTCATGGTTAGTAATTTCAAATGACAGTCATACTTTTAGTGAGCTATTTCATTTATTAACTCTTCTACCATAACATATCTATTTTAATTTGTGTGTATTTTTGTCAGATACATTCTCCTGCTTATCCATTAGTTTTTGACTTTCGTGATCAAACACAGTCCACTCAGCTCAGTCCTATAATTGTGATATTCGACCTAATCTTTCCACATTTCCCACTGTGGTAGTTGAACCCCTGATTGAGGGTCTACAGCAGGCTCTCTGAATTTTACAAATTTTATTGTGATTTTTGACAAAACAAACAGGTCTGGGGTGATACCAGGCTTTAATACTAAAACCAAACACACATTTAAATAGCTTGCAGCAGCTCTCGTGCACACTTGTTTCTGTCTGAGTTGGTCCTTTTATAGAAAGTCTTACAGTTTGTTCCATCAGTCCTCTGAGAGAGTCATTTGGTTTGGAATGGTTTTAATGAACTGAAACACCACAGCAGCACTGAGCTGGAACAACTGTCCAATGGCTGTCATGCTTGTTGTGTTGACTTTTCTTTGTGAAGCTGTGAGTAAGACTAGTCTCTGTCCCTTTTTGCTTCTCCCCCTCCCTGCTTTTCGTCCCTCTGAATTAGCTCCAAGGCAATGGTATGTACTAACACGATGCTATGCCTCGTCTGTTCTGCTGCTGAAAGGGCAAATGAGGAATGGTATATTTGCTAGTTTTTGTTGCATAATCTCAAGAACACGTCATTTGGTTTTAGTTTACACTAAAGGAACAACTTATGCATCTCTTTTGTAAAAAGTAAGAGTTCCCTTTCTCATTTGCCTTTTGTCTGCTCATAGAGTAGCACTTGATGTGATTTTTGCCTTCTCGTGTGCAAAGGTTATTGTCTCTTTGGTGAATCATCTTTCAGTTATTTATGTTCATTTCCATTACCTTGTTTTACCATGTACTGTTTATTCATTGATAAAAATTACAAAACTGCGTCAGTAGTTATGATTGTAGGTATGAAAAGAAAAACAAAGGGAAACTGAAAGGTCTTCATGCTAAATGAGTATGGTTTCCTGAATCCATTGTACATTGACCCACATCTTTCTTATCTGACTGATATTAGATGCATATAAAATTTTTCTTTTTCCCCCAGAACACAGCGCTAGATAAGGGGACCCTTCAGCTCACTGCCCGTTCTTGTCCAGGGCCACAGATTGTGCCGTGTTCACCACCGACTGCTACAACAGTCCCACCTGCTCTTCCAGACAAACGGGCATCATGTGCCAAAGCACCAAAATCTAACAAGCCGTCTTCACCTGTCAAAACTGCAGAAGCTGATGGATCTGATACTATAACCATCTCTACACCTCCCCACTCTCATTCTCCAAATGACAGCCACACATTAGCTGCAAAGCTTGATCTGCCTCCCTCTGTTCCTTTAAGTTCGCTTCAGTTCTCTCCTTCACCCTCTGTTGAAACTTTTCCCATCACTTCTTTGCCCATTTCCTCCCCTCCTGAAATAGAAACCTCCCCAACTGCAGTCCCTGCTGCTCCCTGCTTATCTTTAGAGCCTACCTCACCCTCGTGTCCTCCTGCGCTCCTCACCTGCACAACTCCATCTACGCCTATCTCCTATCCTTCTCCAGCATCTCCCACAAAAATGACCCAAAATGCTGCTTCTGCCATCAAACAAACCTCCTTTACTTGTCCTACCAAACAGGAAGCATCCCAGTCTTCCTCACCCATGAATCGAGCATCGCCGTCCCCTGCCTCACCGATCCAACCTGTTGTTTTCTTCCCACCCTCATCCCCAGCAGAACATGAACCTTCCTCCCCCTCTCCCATCCATCCAACCCTGTTTCCCTCTCCTCCGTCCACACCTCCCAGATCCACCACCCCACCCTCTCCTGTGTGTCCTCCATCTCCCAGCCTGCTACCTGCTGAAGAACTTGTGGAGAAAATTTAAACCGTCACACGGACTTCTCCTTTTTTCCATGTACATAACAGAAACCATAGGAGGAGGCTGAAACGCAACAATTAGCATTTCTTAGTAGCTGTAAACTGAGCCAGTGGCTGCTGTGTCCACATCTGTTCCTCTTTTATTCTTCATTTTATTAGACAGAGGATACAAGGCATTTTCTGAAATCTGTTGATTGTATATATGTTTTATTTATTAATGGGGGATGTGGGGAAAGGGAATGAACTGAGTATCACTCTTCTGAGTGGTTTCTTTTGAATTCATACATTGCTGTGTCACATTTATTTCTTTTTCGTTTTGGCATCCCATTTTGATTCCCTGTGGCCCCTTTGTAAAGGGTCATTCAGTAGAAATACATCGTGAACTTCTATTGCTTTAGCAGAGAGACTACTGTATGTGTGTAATCAAAGCTGTAAACTTGCTAGACTCTACCTGTAGTGTAGCCGTCCTGATGGTAACAGCCAATTTACACTTCCATGTATTATTTTATAAATTGTTTGGCCAAAATAAAGGTGATATCTACCAAAGCACCACATAGTTAATGAGCAAGTAAATGTTTAAAATGCTTTGGCTCTACTACTGTGTTTGCATGCAACGAACAGCTTGGTAGTTTGCATTCAGTTTAAAAGGTACATGTACCCAAATTACAAGACTTGCATCTAGTGCAGCAGGTCCCACACTTGTTGCTTTGCAATTTATCACAATGAAATGCATTTATTCCAGAACTTCAATTTTTTTTCTTCCAAAAGTAAGAAGCACTATAAAAAATTTCTTAGAAAATTAATATTTTGTGAAGCACCAGTGCAAATTCTGCTCGCCTATTCTGTTCATTATTTCCAAACCCCCTTACGTTTATCTAATGGTATCTTGCTGGATGTTTGTTTTCCTCAAAATAAAAAACAAAACAAAAGCATCCAATAATTGGAATACTTTTGTCTGCATAAGCGTAAGATTTATTTTGAGCACAAAAATAAATTTTACCTTCCTGTATAGACGGGGCAGAAATATGATGGATAATTATAGATGGACATCTAAAAATATCAGCAACTAGTCAAAAGCAAATGCATGTCCAGACATCACTAAAGGAAAGTGATCCAGTGAACAGTCATCACTGTAATGCGTTCCTTAGGTTCAGTAGATAGCATGTTTGAGAGTTGGCAAACAGTTAACAGATTCATTTACATACTGTGTATATGGTGTGATGAATCTAAGCTGCTCACTTGAAATCACCAACAATTACAGTTCATGAAAAGCAAACCTGGTGTTTGGTTTGCTGCCGAAATGACTTTCGGCTCTCCCTTAAATTGCAAAGGAGTTGGTATAATTTCTCCTGACATCATTGTCCTGAGCTATGCCATATGGGTGAAAGTATTTGGTCACCTACAGGAGCTGCTACGACATCCCATTCTAAATCCATAGGCATTAATATTGAATTGCCTCCACTCTTCTGGAAAGGCTTACAATATTGGAGTGTCTCTGTGAATTTTTTGCCCATTCATTCAGACACTGATGTTGGATGAGAGGACCTAGCTCACAATCTCTGTTCTAGTTCATCCCAAAGGTATTTGATTGGTTGAGGTCTGGGCTCTGCCCAGGCCAGTCAAGTTCTTCTACACCAAACTCATCCAGCCATGCTTTTAAGGGCCTTGCTTTGTGCACTGGTGATGCTGAAACAGAAAAGGGCCCGCCCACAAAGTTGGAAGCATATAATTGGCCAAAATGTCTTAGTAAGCTGAAGCATTAAAATTTCCCTTCAGTTAAATAAAGAGGCCCAGACCAACCCCAGATAAACAGCGCCTTAGTATTATCCCTCCACCACGACAGTAAGGCTGGTAACCATCTCCTGGCATTTGCCAAACCCAGGCATGTCCAGACGACTGCCATCTGTATCTGATCATTGGTCATCATCTCACATTATTGAAGCCTTCATCAAAACCAGCTTGGTTGAAAGCAAGATGCAACTTTCTGCATCCTAAACAATGAAGTTTTTTTCCCTTGTTTTTTGATCCACAGCATTTATCCCAGCTGCTGTTAGTAGGGCCAGCTCCTCCACTGGTTCAACGTGCCTCGTTCCACTGTCTGAATATGCATTTTCCACTTCCTGTTAAAGCTACCAGACATACAAAAAGTGAAGTTGGTGCATAATGTAATTTATTTCTTCTTTGCATATGTAATCAATGTAGATTTTCATATGCTTTGTCCAAGCAGTTTGTAAAGGGAAAATTGTATGATGAGACAGCTTTGAAGAGATTAAACATGTCAGTGGTTTTTATGAGGCATAGAGCAGCTGCTTTTAATGTCCCACTATTTTTGAACAATTCAGCAAAAACTGCTAAATTCAATAAAGACTTCAAATCAGTGTTTGTTTTTGTGGTGAATGTGTGGGCTACCACTAGGGGATGCTGTGCACTCTGTGGTGCCTAATTAAAAACTGCAGCAAGGACAATTCAAGTTATAAAACTCCATTTTATTGTCAGAAATCAGCACACAAAAAACACTCCAAACTGATTGCAAAAAAAAAAAATAATCAGTTGATAGATAAAAGTAGTTCCCATGTTACAGGAGTTTTCAAACCACATCAAAGCTAAACTTTAAAGAAAGGAATGTTTCCTGAAAATCAAAAGTAAGTGGATGCCTCTCAAAGGATCAAAAGAATAGGGGTCATTAGCATTTCTGGATGTAATCATTCATTCTGTGATTTAGACTGCTGTGAGGAACAGATAGAAAACCCCGGATGGTAAGTCCTTCATCTCACTGCTCATCTCGCTTTGCTCTTAGCTGCTTTGGAGAGTAGACTCAAAGTGGACTTTGAAGGTGCTGAGGAGGCTTGAACCCTAATATGATCTCAAGCTTTCACTCTGTGGTCATCACAGACACTGATCATAGATTTTGCTTTAGAAAAAAAAATTCACTGCTCATTCAAAGTAAATAAATCTTGAAGGAACTGAAAGCAGATTTTAACATTACAGAGTAAGTTCTTATGTTTTCAATGTTTGAAGTATTAAATAATGAAAGGTGTCTTCAACAAAGTCATGAGTAGTGAGCCATGCACACAAACATAATCTCTTAGCAAGCACAGAGGGAATAGAAATCTTAAATATGGAGGACTACATTTAAACATCATATATAGTTATTTATATAAAGGTATATTCCCTCTTCACCAACATTGTCAGCTTCATCTATTATTTATTCAAACACTTCATATCTATCTGCTGTGTTGCCAAAACAGGAGAATAAAGTTAAAATGAATGACAGCTTAATATTTATTCCCCACATACACACCTACAGAAAAAATAATCATTCACCCTAAAGTACACAAATATTTGGATTTTTAAGTCAAAGAAAAGATTCTCACTAACGCCCCACAAATCCCTCTTTTCTTTTCTCAAGAAGAAAATAGACTCTTACAGCTAAAAATAGATTTTCTTTTTAACCGTACAATAACATAACCCCCACCCTAAGACTGGTATGAAAATTTTCTATCTGATCTACAAAATATAGCAATGCCCTTTTTAAAAATAGTTTGATTCTTTTGCTATAACAGGACAGGGTTTTTTTTTCCTTCTTTCATTGAGATACATTCAGGATATCATGATATAGACAGAATAGTGCCTTTGATAAGGGTTCACACTTGCAACAGTCTGGAATTTTCTTAACTTTTCCCGGTTAAGTCGCTGCCGTTTTTGTCTCAGTATCTGGTCTGGTACTCGTGATGCCACCTGTTGAAGTCATTGTAAAAGAGTACGATGCTTCCAGATGCCATGCCGGTTATGATACACCTGAGGAACATTAGGAAGGAGCATCATGAGGCTGTGAAACTGAGAGAAATTAAGCCGCATGTTCTTTTATGTATGGGTTTGTTTGAGCATGTTACCTTTGGTCATGTGACATGGCCATGGAGCGTATTCCTGCATCACAGCCTGGGTAGGTGAACAGCCGTTTGAGGTCGTGGACCTGCCAGACAGATACTACGCCTCCATCACCACCTGTCAGCAGATACTGGCCATCACGACTAAGCAGCATGGCCTGCCAAAGATAACCAGAATTAGGTTTGAGAATTTCCTTTTTACTCTTTGCTCCCATCATCAAGGCTCGATCTTTGCAAACAAGGATGGGTCATGGCTCACCCCTGTGTGCCAAAATTCATGAAAGAATTGTTAGTCAGTTCAAAAGAACATTTCTCAATGCAAGACTGCTGAGAATTTAGGCCTTTCAGCATTTACAGCAAAATTTTGTGAAAAGATTCAGAGAATTTAGAGACATCGCAGTGCGTAAAGGGCAAGGTCGGAAACCACTGATGGTTTGACCTTCGAGCCTTCAGGTGACACTACCTCAGAAACCATCATGCTACTTTGACAAATATATAGCCAACTGGGCTTGGGAACTCAATGATTCTGGAAATGGAGTTTGTACATCAGTTACAGCTTTAATATTATACCAGTTTACCAACATCATCTGATAAGTGCCCCTCAATGGTCACAATTGGGAAAACATGACAGCAAAGCTTTTCAACCTGGAGTCATGTGCATAAATTGTCTCTGAATAAGCTCAGCGATCTGGAGGCAGTTTGTCTCTACTGTCAAAGCAAAGCTCGTACTGCGAGGTCGTGTGATCCGTTGAAAGATCTCAGGTCAGTGCTGCCATCCTTAGGGGCTTTCTGTACACAGACCCCGACTTGCAACAAAGATGGCTCCCCACAGTGAGGCTCGGAGATTTACTCGTCTCATCTGCTTTTCCTGCAAACTGTAGCAGCTGAACGGGTCCCACGGGAATCACATGTATACAAATCAAGTCATGTGCTGGAGTCTATTAAGGGCACAGTGCATAGTGGAAGCTGAAACTGAAACAGTCAGGAGCATCAATCAGCAAGTAACCATAGCTGATGAAATGACGAGGCAGAATGTAAGTTCTAAAAGCAGCAAATGACACTAATTTAGAGCTTTTGTCCTCTGTGGTTTTATGACATGCTTTGTGGTGATTCAGCAGGAGGCACTTCAATCAGCAGCAGCATGTGTGTTGAATTGGGCTCACATTAAATGGAAAAATGAAACCTAAACTTCAAGTTGGAACAAGTCATTTTCAGGAACTTGATTTGGTAAAGAAAGCATAAATAACTCCTGAAAAAAGTGCAGCCTAATTAAGCAAATGTTTTGTATATAAAAAGAAAAAAGTGCAATTTAACCTCTGTTTCTCATTCTTATCATGCACACACTTGGGGCACAAACTTGCGTGTGAAGGTGCTCACACCGAGAGATACAAAACGGTTGCACACTGATGCCCTCACTTGAACGCTGGGTAGTGGCAGGAGGCCTCGAGAATCAATCCACTCTAATTGCCACATTAGATCATCATCTCAGACGGGCGGGAATAGAGCATGTCAGAGCTGCACTGGTTTGATTTGTGTGGTGTGGGTTTGCTTTGTGTGCACAGTAATTGTCTTGTGTATCAACATACAGAGTTAATCTGACAATGACGATAAAGGCAGTGTTCATTTTAGTCAGTCATGATCAATGCACTTCAACTGAGACACAGTTCGTAGTAAAATTTGGGAGCCAGTATACATATCAGAAACTGGGAAGCTTTTATTACAAAATGTAAAACAGCGTTGACACTTTACATTACCATCCATTTGGAGTCTCTATGTAGTGTAAAGTGTGCTCATCAGCTCTTTTTCCTCGCCTTGTGCAACTTAACATGAGGCTGAACAATAACAGCTACAGGCCCTTAAACCAAACAATGAGATAAAAGACATGACCACGCTCGGAGCAGCTGAGACGAGTTGTAGATTTGGATGACAAGTCTTCAAGTTTGTCACCACAAAGGGTTCCCTTATAGTTCAACAATGTCATTTAATAATGTTTAACAGCGCAGCTTTAACACTGAAATTTAACAATCTGCCACAGCTTTTTTCCCCTGCATGCAGGCAGCACAGTATACTGTACTGAATAGTAAAAGAAGGTAGAGAACTATTTACCAGTTCCTATGGTCTATTAATGTACTTGTGTATCTACTAATGGAGTCCATGACCTTACTGGAGCCCAGCAGGAGGCAGGAGAGCTGGCAGACATGTCAGCCTGGCCAGGTAGGAGGCTGCAGACAGGCATTATAAATCAGTCCTTTGCCACTGGGCGGTCAAACAAGATGGCCGATGGCTCTGTGGGGGCTAAGATGGCTACCTGGGCTCAGATGACTAAAAAATGATTCCAGCAGAAACACATGCACTTTTAATGCCCATATTTCCTACTTCTTTCAGAGAACAGTGGGTGGATTCTGGGGCTGGAGAAGGTAAAAAGTTTAATTTATGATGCTGTTAATCCCCCTGTTACACGGATGCAGGCAGTGAAAAAAACTGCTGGAATGGTTACACTGCCTGAGTTATACTAGTACTTAAAAGAATGTAATCCATTCAGTATGGCTCCTGTCACCCGATTCTGCTATTAGACTAGGATGCCGACTGTTAGCCTGTCATCTAACCTCTGACTCCAGACCCCTATAAATTCACAGTGCATACACTCTCTTTCTCAGTCTTCCTCTCTGTTTCTAAGTGTATACTGCAGGCCAGGACAAACACTTATTTATACTGGAGTCCTACTGCGCAGAGGCTCCAAGGGCTAAGAAGATTGATTCTGGTATGTATCAGAGTGTACAAAATACTGTTGGAGTCTGAGACCAGGAGGGTGAAGCTGAGGGGGTGAGGAGTGAGCCTCACTCCGAGATATTAGGATTCTCCTAATGCCATCTGACATGGCTGGAATTTATAACAGCAAAAGAGAGCTGACAAGGCTGCCAGTAGCTTGAACTGTTCCCAAGTTTCACCTTCAGAAAAGGACTAAAAAAAACATTTTTAGTTTCTGTTAAAGACACAAAGGAATTTTGGATCCAATATTAGTTTCACAGGGACTTTAACACGCTCCGTCAGTACTTCAGTATATTCCTGGCTTTGTGTAGGAGCAGGCTGGTTGGCAGGTTAGAAGCCTGGGCACAAGAGCTTTCTTAATAGGAAACAGGCATGTGGCTGCCTGTCAGAGCTAGCTTACATTTCCCAGGCCAAACCGGACACATCAGGTTGGGAAACTAAAGGCAGTAGCCACTATCTTATGTCACCCGAGCCACGAGGGAGGAAATGTGGGAAACGGGGTATGTGTCGACCTGCGCTGGAGGGTAGTTAATGGTGTTGGTGTCCAGAGCTGACCACTCCTCTGGAATGTTTTCCACCAGCGCCGCCAACGCAATTTGACCTGACAACAGAGCTCTGGATCAAAAGAACCCTTTCCTCTGGTGTATGCGGGTGAAAGGGAAAGAACAGATGTGAAGCCGTAGTTTGTCCCGAGGCACAGCGACCTTTACCTTACTCACATCTAAAAACAAGACCGAGCTTTTAATCAGTGAGAGGACTTTCGATGCTGATATAGTGCAGACATACATGTGCAAATGGACTCTCACATGCATTATTGTTTCCTCACCTTGACACTGTCTTCCACTTCCATGTGTCCCAGCAGTTTGCCATTGACACTGAAGAGACAAAACTGTCCCTTGTCATAATAGATCATGCAGTGTCCCTCAGCAGAGGACTGGATGAGGCGAGGCCGTAGGCAGCACTCTGGTCCCTCCAGGGTCCGCAGCAGGTCCCCATTCATGGAATGGATCAGACAAGGACCCTCTGATAACATAGACAAAGCAAAAAGTTAGACAAATTTAATTTGCAGCTTTATAATCTTGATTTTTACCAACGATTTACAGTTTTAAGTTTGATTTGTATTCATCTTTGGTGCAGGTTACACATATAAGTACATATGTTTATTTTCTCTTCCCTGAGTTATTTAAAAATATGTCTTTCCTGTCTATGTATATTTTAATTGCATATATACACCATGTGTAATGTATATGTAATGTATAATACATGTGTAATGTTCTCCTGTAGATTCAGTTAACCATTTTGTTTGTAAATTCCTGCATGTCAACTCTGCAAAACATCAGTTCATACACAGCACATAATGTAATCAATTAAATCTTTATCAGATTATATTATGACTGCAGACTGTTCCTAATATAGTGCCCACTGAGGTCTGTATGCAAACCATTTGTTCTTTCATTTCTGTGCATTTTCTCTGTGTCTTGTTCCTTTACCTCTGTATTCCATAATGGCTGAATTAATAATAACTAACAGACGTGTTTGTTTAAATTTAGGGCATAATTACAGAGACAGAAAGTCTTACCTTTGCAACCACTGATGACAAGACCCAACTCGGCACACACACTTGCACAAGTCACCTCACAGTCATGGCCTGTAAGGATGGCCCTCGGTGTGGTAAACACTGCTGGGAAAACAGAACAGTCCTGGATATTAGCATATGTAGTACTGCTTTTTGGTCACCAGAGGGAGAACAAGGCAAAAAAAATTTAAAAATCTCATCAACTGCTTTAGTATTCCAACTGCACTCACTGCAAGAGTTAGAAGATGTTCGCTAATAATAAAAAATAAGTGTGTACAAAAAAGAACAAAAAAAGGCAAAAGTTTGTAAATTTGCTCAGCTTAGAAGGTGTTTTCAAATACATTTTATATATAGATGCACTGCAACTTGTTGCGCATTCTTTAAGCTTGTTTCTCCCCTCATTCACTCTCCCTTTCAAGCACTTGTCACCACGGGCCTCCTCCTATGTTTAAAACCTTCTCCCCCTGACGGCCTTCACTGGATCCAGATGTTTCTGTATTAGACAGAGAGAATGTGAGCCAGAGGGAGAAAGAGTGCATTATGAAGTTTGTGTGATTTTGTTTTGGTTTGAGCTGTCAGGGTGAGCGACAAAACAAAATCAGCTGTTACTTCTCCATCTGTCTTCTGTCTGTAAAAACACATATTCTCATAAATACACACTCACACACAGAGAGTTGCATCTTTGCACTTTTCTGTATATTTACATGTCAGCTGTTGTTCTTCAATTACCCATCTTTTTCTGTTAGAGCTCGAGTTCAGCTCAAAAAGAGAAATAACAATCACATTCATAAATGTTTGAATGCTTAACACAAATATGTGTGCCCCCACACAAAATGGTAAAAAGATTTAGGTATCAGTTCAGCAAAATAGAAAACATATAAGATACTTGCATAATATAACGCACTTAGTATGCCTAATTGTCAGTTTCAGTTTTAATAGAATAGAAAGCCTTTACTGTCATTGTATGCTAAAACATACAACCAAATTAGAAATGATTATCTATTAATTAGAAATCAATTAATATTACATTTATCAAATGTAATCTTATAATATAACGTTTCTTGTCTTTCTTACAAGGATTTTATCTGCAGCCAATTAAATTAGGCACATCTATAGCCAAGACTGATGCAGCCCTACAAGAAAGTTTGTGTTCATGAGGGATATAAACATCAATTTATGTTCAAACGAGGCTTTGATTCAACTATAAGGTCATTTTGAAGGGTGTAGTCAAAGATAAGATATTATTTGTTGTCCCAGGTTCTGCACATAGCTGCAAACAAAAATAATTTGTATATGTGCACCAAGGTTATTGTAGTCAACTAAGCTAAAAATTAAAACTAGGTGTGAAAAAATATTTTAGTAAACTGAAATAAAAATACAAACTAGACTTCTGTAAAAAAAAAAAAAAACAAACTGAAATGATACTTTGTACTTCTAAATCAAAAAATAAATTAAAATACAAAGGAAATGCCTTCATTTTTAGTCTTTATTAATATGGTCAAATTTATCAATATATTGAGCATGAGAAGATTGGTGCATGTGTTTACTGAGACCTGGCATGTCTACATACCTCTGAGTCAAGTGCTTGTATTTTAACAGCTAACCAGAACAACTCAAATATGCCCCTTACAAATAACCCTGCATTTTAAAAATTAAGACTAAAACTAATAAAATCTAAACATTTTCAAATGATAAGAAACAAAGTAAAGAGAAAACTCACTCTGGAAATTAAAACTAACGTGAACTGAAGAAACAAAATACAAATTATATAAAAAAGACTAATTAAAAACTATAAATAAATTTGATGTGAACAATGCGAAACAGCAAACCATGTAAACCATGATAAATATTAATTATTGTCAATACACATGATAAAACACAGTGACTTGTGCTCAATAAGCGGCAGACATAATTAAAATGGCTAAAAAATAAGATATAAAGTCTATAATCAAGTCAAAACTGCAATGTACTTTATATGTAACTGATGTTTAATATCAATCTTTATTATTACAGTATTGTTTAACATCCTATTAAAAGGTGATCTGTGAACTTCCGTGTTAGCTGGATGGCAGAAACGTGTTTGTGTTAAGCTAATGTGTTGTGATGTTTGGTATCTACATTCATGGAGGACCAAAGGAAAAGTAACCAAAAAAATTAACCATATTTAAAGAAATTAAATAATAGGGTGAAAACCAGATTTGCAACAGCCACAAAGACCATGAATTAGAAAACCCAAGTAATTAAAGTTAAACAACACCGCACGTGCCATCAGTCAGCATTGCTCAAGAGCCATGCGATCATACAGGCTATTTGTCCAAGAGTCATTTTGAGGTAGGAGTAGCATGGGTTTTGCATTCACTGTCTGTATAATCTCTTAAGGGCTAACAGTTCACACACAGAATATAAATTATGTGTGCTTCAGTATTCTGTGTACTTGTCGCATTACAGTTCTCTCAACGAAAGAATGGAGGAGTGGGTATCTCATTTCTTTACTTCCTTTCCTTTAATTTTCACTAGACAGTGATGATGCTGTATCAAGCAGACATGAGGTTTTCAGTGTGGACAGACCAGTTTAGGTTGCCCTCCCCTCAGATTATATGCCTTAATATTTGTAGGAGGAAAATGTAAATACCCCCAGTGACCACAGCAACATGGAGCCTCACCTCACTTCTACATCTCACTGTGTACAGTGTTAAAAATACAAGTTAACTCAGTTAGCCTAGTGGTATTCATGTGCTGTTATTTTTGGGCTTAGAGTGGCAAAAGTGAGCACAAAAATGAGCTAAAATTAAGTTTTAGTTGACACAGCATTACAAACACATTCATACATATAGGTGCATCTTTAACAGTAAAAGAACATAACAGAAATGCAGTTTCTGAATAAATATCACCTTGAAATAAATTCTACTATATGGCCAGCAGATGGCAGTGGTGCCTGTGAAATCTGCTGGCGTGTACAACATGTGGCTGCAGCAGGAACAAAGTGGGCATAGGTCAGTGTGTGCATGTGCTTATCAGCCATTCAGATGCATTTGTGTCAAGCTCATGGAGTGCGTGGGATATCCACAGAGCATTACGCATGAAAAGGAATGTGTGTGCATGTTTTATTCACATGCATGTGCAGACTTTGGTTTAAAAGTGTTTTCGATGTTTGGAAGAGGAATAAAGTGAGGAATAAAGTAAGTTTTGCTGCTTGTATGCATTTTGTTAGTACAAGCGTGCGTGTGTGCGTGTGTGTGTGTGTGTGGTAGAACTTCATGTCTGAGAGAGCTTCCTGTGGTCTGGGGCAATGGAGCGTCACATTGTGGTGGTGATGTGATAGGAGGACAACTGCTTTGTCTGCTCCTCCAGCTTCAGTGGTAACCAGCACTGAGCTGACTGAGGTTATACTGACTCACAAACACATACATGCTTATAAGGACATGTACATGACATGGATGGAAAAATACTTTAATATTTGTTATGTTAAAAAAAAAAAAACATTTTCTTTTCAGAAAATGTGCAGCTAAATTGGTACCACCAGATGTGAAGCAATGTATGAGTCAATTTTTTTGTCACTTATTTTAAACCTTCCCACTGTAATCCAGTAAATAACAAATTTATAAAAAATCCTAAATTTTTTTTACTCTAAAATCGTGTGTGTGTGTGCACACGTTATGTGGCCATCAGACACTATGTACTCCATATCAAAAAACAATGTGGCTCTTTAACCAAATCACAATTTGTCATAAATTTCATCCCATTTGTAATGGATCACTTATCAACATGTACGCCAATCTAAGCTGACCAAATTAGCACCAAGGAGGTGAAAGACTGAGCAATGTGTGTGCGATGCTTTGATCATGGCTAATGCCATATGTTATGGTAACGTAAGGGAGGCCCATGACATTTTTCACTTTTATCGACTAAAGTGACCCCATGGCCCTCGGATGGTGGTGAACTTTCATGTGCTGGCCGACGACCCCCAGCATCACATTTAACGTCTTTAAGTGGCCCTCACTTTCACTCACATTAAAGACAGATTCTCACGCATGCACACACACACACACACACACCACACACACACACACACACACACACACACACCATTATCTGGCTTCACAGAAACACACACACAATCTCAAACACATTATCGAAAGCTGTTCCTGGTGTGACAGGGCTGCGAAATCCAATCTGTATGCAGGAGGCCTAGCCTGGTCAGACGAAACTAGTTGTTACTTTACAGAGGGAGACCGTAAATCACACAGTCACAACTGTCTGCAAGAGAGAAGTCATAGAATAGCTGTGTGTGTGTGTGTGGACTTACTGCCTGGGCTCTCTCCAATGCTGCTCTGCTTTCCGTTCCAGTACCACAACAGCAGGGTGGCATCTCTGGAGCCTGACAGGACATAGCAGTCTCCTCCGATGTACGACTCAGAGCGTGCCAGACACGTCACCACATCACGATGCCCAAATACTATCTGAGTCAGTTTGCCTGCAAAAAAACACAATTAAACAGACATATTCTTAACAACCAATACTGACTCTTCTGTAAACAACAAAGGATTGAGGTACTTATAAATAGATTAAAACATCTGAACAATACAGGAGATATGGTTTTTCATATTGCAGTAGTTCTTTTGAACTTCCCACTACACGTTTGTTGATCATCTGTCTGCTTAGCTAGTTGATCCACACAAGATCGGACTTCTAGTAATTCCCAGACAAGAATAAATATTTGTTCCAGCTTTGTGTGTGCGCCTGTGCACATCCAGTGCTTTCTGTGTGTATATATAAAGAGGCTAATTGCTGTCAGATTTCCAGACCACAGCCCCACTGTCTAGCTGTCTAATCCTCATTACGCTCTTCATAGTGTGACCTCTGCAGTCAAACAGTGGGTAGTTTGCAACACATGACATTTCTGTCTGGGTGTCAAAATCACCACCCACTGGATAATGAAGTTGTATCTTGCTGAAAACGATGAGGATTATTATGAAACTTTCAAAAGAAGAACAGAGACATCAAAGATGTAAAATGTTTGACATTTTTATAAACACTGAAAATAAGTAATGACGTGTGCTGCAATAATGGCTACCATGCACCTCGTATTAAGCTCACACACATGCATGCACACCGACAAATTAAACTGGATGTGTGTGCATGCCTCTGTTTGAGGCTGTGCATTTTGTGCATGTGTACCAATCAATTCTTGTAATTGATAAAATCCCTCAGTTCTTTAACCTAGGGGATTTAGGGACCTCGGTGGCAGCTGTTGAGAGTGTGCGATTAAACTGTGTTCACGTTCCAGTTGTACACCTCGGTGGCAGTCGCACAATAGAGCTATCTCTGTGCTCCCATCCCTCCTTCTCTCCCTCCTCCATCAAAGACAGGGAGGGCCTGGCCTGTAGAAAATGAATCAGAGGCTGTTGTATAGATGTATGTAGTATTCTGAATGAGTCTGAGGGGGGAGCATTGAAGAGTGGGGTGCAGAGATGAAGCTTGAGACAGTTTCATTTAGGACCCTTGACCTGATGGCATTTGTGTGTGCATAAGAGCGAGCGTGTTGGATGTGTGTATGCCAGTGGTATTGAGGTTTTTAGAAGATGCTGCTGGGAAAAACAGTATGGTACTACATATTCAAGCTAGGGGAATATTTCAAAATGTTCAGTGTAGGAGTAAGTTAACCATTATTTCTAAGAATAAATCACACTAAAAACTGAAAACATTTTAAAAAGACAGTTTTTGTGCTAAAATTGTTGTAAAATTGACAATAATGGTACTGCACAGAACTGCCGACAGCACACGTGCCTTAGACTGGCAAAAAAAAAAAGGAAAAATTAAGAATAGCTTTCTGTGACAAGTAGTAGTGCAAATTTATGAGTACAGGGTCTGTGGCACAACAAACAGACTGTGTGCCGTTTTATTTAATAAACTTATGAAGTATTTAAATTCTAAACGCTAATAGTAGCTGCAGTTTTCATTATCTTACATAACCTAATTGTTTTGAGGTGACAAAACTCCCCACTGATGACATTCTTTGGTCTTTATTAAAGCACAACTAGTATGGCTGTCCTGAGGATGGTGCTAGAGGAAAGCCAATGGAGGTTATTTTATTATTACAGCAACATTTTATGGCTTAATAGTTTCTAAATGTGTAGGAAATGCTGTGAAGTTCCATAAACCCACAAAAGGCAGTATCCATTGCACGATAATATGCAAGAAGCACAGTTAGACTTTTGAGACACAAAAACACCACACTTGAGATCTGATGTGAAGAAGCAGAGCTGAAAACCGTAAGCAGTGAAGGTGTGAAAATATTTGCCACATTACAGTTATTTATTCCAAAAACTGCTTCTTTAGTTAAAATAGGTGTACATTAGACCAAATGTATGATTCTGATTACACACAATAGGTCAAATAATACCTGAGTCAGTGGAGTAGACCCGATAACTCTTGTCCCAGAAGCCACACAGAAGGATGAAGCGGTTGTCGGCTGTGACAACAAAACACTGCGAACTGATCTGAATGCTCTGATCCAGTAGGTCTGAAATCTGCCGACGATGACTACCCACGTTACTGGCTGGAGGGGATCAAGAGAGACAAAAATACACTGAGCAAAATAGAGATTACATCTTGAAAATGTACAGATGTGCAGAGAATGTGATAGAGCGTGATCCAACAAACCCTTTACTGTTTTATATCAACTATTTTCAAAGAGCTCGCACTTCAGTGCACCTCCACTAAAGTTTCAGTGCATGTTGCAAAGGAAATTTGTGAAGGAATACATAAAACATCCTAGAGGTTAGGTTTATATAGACTTTTCATATTTTCTATGAAAATCTAAGTGCCTGAGTAGTATAGAGTGTGCAGTCTTCACAAAATATGTCCCCCACTCCAAGTCCGAACAGACCCAGCAAATTCATCTTGGTTGTGTAATTAAGGAGGGTTGGTTCAAAAGCAAATTTACTGACATTATCTTTTCAATGAGAGAGGCGCCTTTTTTCTCTTCTTGAGTAATATGCTCAGTGTGAAGTGTTTCTTATTTGATGGGGTCAAAGGCACTGGTGAACAGGTGTCAAAGAAGACTGTCTACAGTGGAAAATGAGAAAGTCCAGTATGTGTGTTACAAATACTATTTAAACTAATTTTTAACATTTCCCAAAGCCACAGATGGCTTTACACTCATCCTCAATTTACTGTGTTTAGCTCAGGCCACTCCTGGAATGCAAACAGTATAAAAATATTACTGACAAGAAAAATCCCAGCTACCTCCCCAAAAACAGACACACGAACTCCTACAAACACAAAAAATATATTATTTTGTGCATTATTTATTCTTTAGTATTAGAAATTCTGACAACAGTAAATAATTTAAAGAATTACACTCCAAAAAGTGTGAATTAAAAGTAAAAAACTAAAACAGAATATGAACATACACTGAATGAGTAAATACCGATGTGCAGATAAGATTTCTTTTATTCCGCCTATACAGAAGGGCAGTGAAGCAGAGAAATACAGCACAGTATGTGCAGATAAAGATGAATATCTGAGGTTCAACCCTGGTTATTTTCAGTGCTCTTTGAGGGGAAAAAAGCTTGGATATGGTCTGACGAGAATGAGAGTGACCACAACACAGAGAGAAAGAACAGCCCCCCTTGCAGATGTGCATGAGATTGCAGGAGGCTGCAGGAAAGTAACAGAGGTGGGAGCAGAGAGAGGTGGCTCATCTCTCCCTGCTCTCTGCCAGTGCATCCCATACATCACTGCAGCTCAGCACTCTTCTCCTGCTCATCAACAAGTCGTGAAGGATGAGAGGCGCCCATATTGTCCTGACAGCCGTCCGCCGTGCATTCTCAATCACACATTATTACCACATTCATATTCATTTCCATTGACACGCGTCCTTTCCCTCCGCTCAAATTAAACCAAAGAGGATGCAGAAAGGGAGGGAGGAAAGGGACGATGGAGAGGGAGAAAGAGGGGGAGTTGATGATGAAATGCCGGCCTAGGCCACAGCTCATTGCATTCCAATTTGCATGCAAATGGTTTAGTGTGAGAGCAGGGCCTATATCATCACGAGTGAACTAGGGCAGAGGCTGAGAAACAACTCTAATCTACTGTCCAGGGACACAACCCAACAGACTGCCATGAGTCACCAAGATGCCAGCAGGATTCAGGCACAAAAACTCATTTCATGCATATATAGAGCTCTAGTGTGCAGATTCCCTAACAATCATAAAGGACAGCATACCTATTAGAGGGTCAATTTCCACAGGAAGTTGGTACTGCTGGTCCTGCACCGTTGAGCTCTGATGACCTGACAGAGAAGAAGACAGAGTGGATTAATATTGCAATTGTCTGGCCTTGTGAAGTAGATGCTGTTTGAGGTCATTATAACCATGAAGTCAGAGGCTCAAGAGTCATTCCCCAAATCAGACATCAACAATGACAAAAAGCTACCAAGAAGAGCATGAAGTAATACAAAATGCATTCATCTGCCAACTATGCCTAGAGATATTAATTCAATTCAATTAAGATATTAATTTAACTTAACTAATCTAACATTTTATTTGGATAATTTTCAGCTTTCTAGTTCTCAATAACAGTTAGTAATTACCCTATTAGTTCAAACATTCAGATACTACTTTGAGCAACTGCTCCAATTGAAAATATCGATATCATTATTCTCAGTGACCAGTTTCACCCAAATATTTATTATGTTGAGAAAAATGTTACAAATCATGTTTGTACTGTGAGGTAACATTTGAACTTTTTATTACAACTATTTCAATTGTGAATCTATAGAGCTAGACAACAACTTTAATGCTGGTCATACTTGTATCAAATTACAGCATTTTATTCAGACACACACACATATTTTATATACATAGTTGAAAGTAATCATCTCTTTGATTTTTAAAAAATGTATATGTAAATATTATACACTCATTGTCCACATCATCCATTACTAGTTGCACCACATTTTATTTAATTCATGCTTTTATTCTAAAATCTGAGAATCAGTTTTGGCAGCATTGTTCTGCACAGCTTTATAAAATAATGACAGAATCCAATAACTGAAATTAATGGACTACTTCCAATCAGCAATATTTAATTTATTACAGCAGCACATAACACCAATTTGCTTAGTAACTCTAGTCTTTGGTCTGCATGAATGAGATTTTATTCTGTTAAAATCTGATTAGTTATCATCCTGATGAACTCAAAGATATCAAATGCAATGCTAATTTTAGGGCAGGAAGGATGTTGAGTAAATAAGGTTTTGTGAAGTAAGCAGCTGATGTATGGAGGTGGACGTGAGACCTAATGCTGGCTGCTGCATGTGTCACATTTGATACTGCTATCTAGTAGACACGGTCAACTGTCTCCCAAATCAACGTCCATCCCACAGAGACAAGACAGGTCAATCCTCTGATAATTTAGGAGCTAAAGTATGGAGGAGAAATGAACAGAATTAAAGTGGTTACGTCAAAGCAAATGATAGTGCGTTAAATAAAACGGATTATTTTTGCTTACCTAAAATACCATCACAGAGACATAAATTCACAATTTTATTCATCTTCTTGTTAAGACAAAGACACTGATTTCATTTAACTGTATGTACTCATCAACATCTCTTACCTGTCAAGCCATGCCACTTGTTAACAGCAAAGAGGCGGCTGGCAGTGACAGTGATGATGGCAGGTGACGTCAGACCTGGCTGGGTGTTGGCCGCTACGTGTGTCACAGGAGAGTTGGATGGGAACTTCAGTACCATTATAACATCCTGCTGCATCTGCTCCGTAAACATCAGAGGGGTCTGTAGGAGAAGATACTGTTCAGGGCCCCAGGACGGATAGCACGACGAAGCGAAGAGAAGGGAAAGTAGCCAAGATGTGGAGAGGAAGACAAAGCGCAAAACACCAAGATGAGTGAAGCAGCCCCAGTTGGTCATAGTGGGGGGAAAAACAGAGGGAGAGGGAGGAAAGAGAAGGCCAGAGAGAAAGTTAGGAGGCTTAAGCAGGATAGCAGTAAGCAGCAGTTAAACAGCATAACCAAGCTAGGAAAGCGTTTGATCAGACTATGAATAGAGAAGGCAAGAGTTTGCTTTGAAACAACACTACAGAAAAATTAAGAGAGAATCTCAGAAGAAAATGTATTTTGTTTCACACACACTCTTTTTCAGTGTTTTAACCGAGAAATGGAGACAACTGAAAATTGCTGCATTAGAGACAAGTCCCCATCCTCTCTAAAATGTGTTCTAAAGGATATTTTACATTGTTTGGAATAATGTAGATATGAGGAGGTTATTTTTACAGGTTGAGTTCAGTTCAAAAATGTACAGTTTACAGTGTGATGCAGAAACTTTCTTCATCGTTTAATTTGCATATTCATGAATTTAAATTTTTCCTTTTAAATGAGGAAGACAGAGCAAATGTTACTGAAAAACTAAATATTCACAGAAATAATTTAATTTTTTTGAAGAAAAATCCATAAAAGGCACAAATAATTAATAGAAGCAGAGATTTTTGTGTCTGGGGGCAGTGAGAGAAAAATATGCTTCAGAATTACTATACAGTGTATTGTGCATATAAACATATTTATACAGCATGTAAATATTTTACATTCTTTAAGCCATTTTTTAGAGATTCTGACTAATCATTACATTTACCAGTTAATCTGATCATATCAATAATTCATTGTGTAGTCTATGACTATGAACCAGTTTCTCTGAGCCCTAGGTGTGTTTTTACACAGCTTGATATTAAATTTACAATAATACAAAAGAGAAACTCACATAAATGCATAGTAGATTTTCAAAACTATTGCTTTACTATCCTGATGAGCACTACACAACAGAATAATAAAAGACGGTTTCCAAGTTACATTAGATTTATATTTGTAAAAGATGAGCGTACAGTAGGAGGGAACATATCCACAATAGTCATAACAAAAACAGTAATTTCATTGACCTATCAGACTGTTTCCTCTGCTTAGACAGCTTTTACAGCCATTTATAGAGTGTTTGTACTAAGCAGCTCTAACAGAAAGCTATTTTCCTCCTTGCGTGTAAAGAAGAGGAACATCAGTGTTTAACATCAGGAACAGACCTGAGTAAATCCGGTGTGTCTGACAGCTAACCAGAAGCACTGACAGTATCATTACCACCAGCATGGGCAGATGCCGACGCTCTGACAACACACTCGCACGAAAGAGGATGGAGAGAAAGTAGAGCGTAAGCTCCGTAGAAGCAAAGAGAACACTACGTTCTGAAGGAATATGGAGCTGCAGGGAGGGTTTCTAATGTGTTTGAAGAATGGTGCATGAATATTATGTTTGAAAACTATGTGTGGTGGAATAAAAATACAAACATTACATAGGAATTCACCCATACAGTTAGGCGGTGGATTCAAAGCAATAATCCATGTTTGTGTCTGTGTGTGTACGTGCACGCTGGGTGGCAGTCTACAGCCAGCTGTCAGCACCACAGGGACACCACACTAATAGGGACTCATGGGGCCTTGGTCCATCACAAGCAGGCACACTGACTAAACTCCTTGGCCCTTAAAGGGCCATCACATCAGAACTGCCAGTCGTTGTTCTCTTTCGCTGATCTTCTCTTTTTCCAGCTCAGGTGGAAAATCTGGCTCAGACCCAGGTTTCCAGCTTGAAGCCATGCCTTTCCCCAGAAAACCTCTTTCTAAATGCACATGCACACAAATGTTTGTGATCTCTCCTTTTCACACACACCTCACTAATGATGAGTGAGGGGATGCTTTCAAAACCAAGACTTTATTTTCCCACAGTGGTAGATAGAGGAGGACAGGAGGCAAATGAAACATGAAAAGAATGAGTCACAAATTAAAAAGAACAGTTATATGGTATTACAAGAGGGTTTTTTTTGCCAAGTGCTGACCAGAAATCAAAGACAGAACTGAACAGACAAATGAACAGGAGCTCAGTTTGCTTCTGACTCACCAGGGAATAAACTGGAGAATTAAAGGTAGTGGTGTGTGTGTGTCTTTATAGGTTACTTGTTTGTTGTTGTTTGTTAGGGTGTATGCTCTACTCACCACTTGCATGGCTGAGCTTCGGGGTGGGTGTGGCTCGATAAGCAACTGGCAGGGGGTTTGTCCAAAACTCCTAATTTGAGACTCCACAGCCTGAGGGGGGAAATAAAAACAAAGAAAGAGAAAGAAATGTTAGCATTTTTTCGGATCACTTGAATTGTTCTTTGATCATTATGCCCTGTGGTCTGTTTTATGAAATAACAGCTCAGCTTATATGTGAAAAATTGTCATAGTACATACCATCATGATTTGTAAGATCAAATATTAATTGATAAATACTGCAAAAATATCAGATTAATGTCTAAGAGAAAACTAAACAAAGAGGAACGTAAAAGCCCATAGAGCTTGGGAAAAATGCGTGCACTTGTGTTCAAGCACACATGGACACGGTCTACGTATAAACATACTTTTTCACTGTCTGACACTCACTCTCTCTTGCACACACATTTACACACAAACACCAATTTATCCTCCACAACCACACAAAATCAGAGGAGAGCTGGGCAGGCGGGCTTGTAGGCTTGGTTAGGTGGTGTTAATGAAGAGGTATAGGACCATAAATGTCAGAGCAGACGCCGGCTGAGCAGCCTCTGGACATCATCACACAGCTCACTGTCAGGCCAACTAGCACAAAGTGGAACACGCCCACAGCACAGTATGGAAAGATGAGGCTATGCCAAAGCACTACAATGCTCTTGGCTTTCATACTATTATTTACAATTGAAACAAACAAAAATATTTTAATAGAGTTATATGCACAGACTGGTTATCTACCAAATAATTGCTTAGCTGTTAGATTTTTTAAAAATAGTGACACCGTAATGAGTCATCTTCATGGGCAATCCAAAGGCCAAAGACATTTGAGAAAATTTCAGAAAATGAAACTGATAAATGACTGTACTTTTGGCTGCTCCCTTGTATTCTCCACCAAGGGGTCGCCACAGCAGATTAATCCAAATTGGTAATTTGGCAGAGGTTTTACACCCGATGCCCTTCCTGACACAACCCTCCATAGTGAGAGGGGTTTGTGTCCCCACCTGGAATCGAACCAGTGACCTTTCGCTTGTAAGGCGAATGTGCAAGCCACTACGCTACCGGGGACACTTGCTTGATAAATGACTAAAGAAAAAAAGATCTGTCTCTATCAAAATTTGTAGATGGGGCATTTGCATTGGTGTATGAATCACTCGTACGGTTACAGGAATCTTATTAAGGATGTCATAAGTGCAATTAAATACTTTGTTGTGCTTTAGACAAACTTCAGAAAAGAATATTACTCCCACTCAGATTCAACTAAGTAGATAATATAAAGAAACAATTATTCTTTAGAACACATGCAGGCTCACAAAAAGATTTCCCCATTAACCGAAAAGTGAGGTTATTTTTAAAAAATGCAATGAAAACAAATATCTGTGATATGTTAATGCACATGAACCTTCATTTAACTGACAAAAAATTGCTTTTAATTGTTTTGGAACTGAGACTACTAATTGATGTACAATTTGAAATCTTGTCAATTCTTGTTTGATGCAACACTTCAGCTGCTCTACAGTCTGTGGGCGATTGTCTAATTCTCCTCTTCATGATGCTCCATACATTTAAAATAGGGGATAAATCTGGACTGGCAGCAGGCCACTCAAGCTCATACACTCTGTGTCTATGAAGCCACGATGTTGTAGCCCGTGCAGAATATGGTATGTCCTGCTGAAATAAACATGGACGTCCCAGGAAGAGATGTTGCTTTTATGGCAGCATATGTCTTTCTAAAATCTTAATATATGCCAAAGAGTCAATGGTACCTTCACATGCATGCAACTTACCCATGCCATGTTCACTAATTCACCCTCATACCATCAAAAATGCTGGCTTTGGCACATTTTCCTTATAACAATCTGGAGGTGTCATTTTCATCTTTGGCACAAAGAGTTCAACACCCATTTTTTTCTTAAAATGTGGACTCTGACCACAGCACACCGTTCGGTCCAGTCCAATCTAAGACAAACTTTGGCCTACAGAACTTGGCAAAATTTCTGCATGAAGTTAATGTATGGCTTCCTCTCTATGTAGGACAGTTTCAAGTTAAATTTCTGGATGCAGTGATGGGCTGTGCTAAGTGACAATGGTTTCCTGAAGTACTCCTGAGCTTAGGTGGCTATATTTTTGTCATAGTCACATGACAAGGAAGTGCTGCCTGAGGGCTCTAAGATCATGTGCATCATCTAAGATTTATGTATTGAGAGGTCTCTGAATTCTCTGGCTCTTTTCACAATGTTTTGCACTGCAGGTGCTGAAAGGCCTATATTCTCTGCAGTCTTATGTTGAGAAATGCTCCTTTTGAAATGACCAACAGTTCTTTCATGAATTTTGGCACAAAGACATGAGCCAAAAACCACTATAGCTTGCAAAGACTGTGTCTTTGATGGATGCTACTTTTATACCCAATCATGATACCTCACCTACTCCCAGTTAGAGTCTTCCAAACCAATACAGCTAGTGAAAATCTTTTTACTTTTGTCAGTTACATAAAGGTTCACATGAATTAACACATAACAGATTTTTTTATTGCATTTTGGAAAATATCCCAACTTTTCTGGAAATGGGGTTTGTATAAAAATCCGCAATTCAGTGTTCCAATTCAAGGTCAGAAATGCTTAAGACAACAAGAAGCAGACAATACTAAGAAAAATCAGTCCTGTGAGGCAAACTCAATATGATAGATAGTTTATAAAAAGGGACAAGCAGAAGGAAAATGACCAACACAAAATTATGACAAGCCCGTCAGTATGTTGGTGTGCACTGTGACTGGCTGTGTAGGAGTGACAGCTTGTGTGTGTAGGCTGAGACGTTTGAGTCTGACTTGGCGCAGCCTGAGAATGAGCTCATGGTTGAGGCCTGCGTATGGTATTTCCATGAGAAAAAGGTTGGGAAATGAGTCTGCTTATACCCATTGTCTGAAACTAACCAGAAACCAGAGAGGCACAGAGAAGTAGTGATCATAACTGTCCTTTACAAGGTTTCATCAGCCTCTTGAAGACCAAGAATCAAGTTCCAAAATTTATATATTGCTTTATTTTTCATGTGAATGTAGAACTCTGGTAAGACAGCCAGGTGATCATACTGGTCTGTTTGCTTCCTTTGTGCATGTGTAATTGACAATAAAATCTCTCAAGTATTTACAGCTTTTTGAAAATGAAAAAAACTCAAATTATTTGAATAAATGTGAATAATTCATCATTAGTTCACAAAATACTTCAGCACACATGTGAGTGGTTCTTTATATGTTAAGCTAAAAAAATGAAAAAAAAAATGTAAATAGGCATATTCATTCATGCAATAACACAAGACAAGCTATTAAATCTATGTGGTTTGGTACTGGTTCAGCAGTTTGGAAGAGACTTTAAAACAGTCCTCGTGTTAGAACAAGTGTCTGTGGTTTTGTGTTCAGGTCAAAAGTGCATTTACTGCATGTTGACCTGAACACTTGCATGTGTGCAAGCATGTCAGACCTAAAAGGAGATGCTTCTATAATGCACTACTGTGTGACACACATTTCCTAGCACTGGTCTGACTGGATTTAAAAGGTCTGTAAACCAAGATTCCCAGTTAACACAATGAGGATAATACCACAGCACAACAATGATCATGACATGTTCCATCTCATCCACAGTTAGTCTGTTAGTGGGAGGACATGGGACATAACTATGTCATTCAAGGTCAAAATGCTGCCCATCTCCATTGACTACAGAGGAGAGCATTTTACTTAAGCTAATGTGCTAAAGCCACACAACCCATCTTCATTAAGTGCATATTTGACATTTATGAGGCTGTGGAACACTGGAAAGTGGCTGAGTCTAGGTCAGCACGTCCTATCCCTATATGCCAATGCAATGCTCAGGTGATTATATGAGGGGCCTTCCGCAAGGCCAATCTCTTTTGGGAGCACTGGCCCGTGTCTGATGAAGGTTTTCTATATTCTATACATTTTAAATGGGTGAGACACCCTCGGTTCAGATGTCCCAGCCTGTCCTTTGATTTACTCAGTCACTTGACAAGATAGATGTCCATGTAAAACATGCTGCTTTATGCAAATCAAACCAATAATTGCTCTATGAATAGAATAAAACAAAAAAATTAAAATGGTCTTGTATTTCTGACAAGCAGAGTGAGCGGACATAAATGTCCATCTTAAAATTTAAAAAAATATATTTTTTATATAGAAGAGTTCACATTGTTAAATGAAAATAAATCAGCAAGGCTTATGCTTGGTGAGTGATTTTGGCACACTGTCAAAGCAGGTTGACTTGTGTGGGCATATTTCCCCGTCTTCTGCCGAATTACGCAAACGCTGTACAATTCAAACGGGGCTCTGTGTTTTGTCGCTGGTGTGAGAGGCTGTGGGATTTTCCGTAATCACATGTGAAAGAGGGGAAGCCCTGTACAACGATGAGAAGGCCGTGTGTGTGTTGGGTGTGTGTTTCTCCTTATACACCAAGAGGCAACACAGATGCAAGCCATCTATGTGCACACGTACACATAGATGAAATCTGGGGTG
>VUQH01042177.1:0-15278 GCA_015106775.1 Etroplus canarensis | reverse complement strand
CTGTGTGGAGTGGTGTGTGTGTGTGTGTGTGTGTGTGTGTGTGTGTGTGTGTGTGTGTGTGTGTGTGCATTCAATCTTTAAGGAGTGTCTGCAATTTCAAACTTCCCCAGCTGGGAATTAATAAGTTGTTTGTTTGTTTGTTTGCTTTTAGAAAGTCCACATCATGAGGTGCCAGTCCAAATGTGGGATAGGGGAACAAGGGGTAAAATTGCTGTGCAGTCCCACATCAAGAGGGGCATTTTGTCACCCTGCTTGCCACCTATACCCCTAAACCTAAGAGTCCTGTTGTACTGATATCTGACTCATGGGGGCGCTCGACCATGAAGAAAAGACAGGAAGTGGCGCACGCAGCTTTGTGAGCGATGGAGACATTTTAAACAAACACACAGCTAACTGCTAAAGGCTAATAGGGCTGGCGGACTCTGCTGCGTCAAAACACATTCGAATTCTTCCGAGTTGCAAAGAAGTCAAGTGCATTCAGCGGCGCACTGTTTACCTATCACACATCAGAGAGGCTGTAGATTATCGAAGATGTCGATTGTGACTTCTGGAAAAGAAGAATATAAGTAACTCTGCGGTAAGTTGCAACTAGCCCAGTCTGTTTGAAATGCTAAGTTGCTTCTCGCGTTTGACTGATAGCTGCTGACATTATCCTGCCTGCTACAGCTCTGCCTGGATTGGCGCTGCTTCCATTTTTAGGCTCGTAGGAGGCAGCTGCCTTGTAGCATAAATATTTTTGCATGACTCTGTCCTTCTCGCCAAGTTTGCGGAGCTTAAGGTTATGACCGTAGCTGTGCAGCTAAACGGCTGTGCTAGCTGCGGCTAGCTATTGACACAACTAACTAAAGTCATTCATCCAGGCACAAATAAACGACCCGTGGCGTACACGTGTTCTTTAATGTAGTTAAACTTAATGAAATTGGTGCTTCTGCGTGTGTGACAGACGGGTGTAAAATTGCACTAGGTTTCGAGCACTTAACAGTAAAGCTGCATTAACTGTTCTAATCCAATATAATGGGTATATGTGTGCGTGTAGTTTTTATTGTGTGATCAGGTCATAGATTGGAAAGGAAGAAGTAATCTAACATTTCACATTTTCTGTGATTTTTGGTATAAATTCTGAAATCTCTCCAAGTTTTCTGAAATTTTTCAAAATAGTAATATATATAATAAATAAATAATAGTATATAATACAGAAAGCTCCTCTCCATGGAGGGTTGCTGTGAGGACATCCAGCGTAAAACCTCTGCCAAATTATCAGTGAATAAATCTACTGTGGCGACTCCTTGGGGAAAATACAAGGGAGCAGCTGAAAGTACATTTTATATATCATGCAAAATGGTTGGTTTATTATCATTTGTGTCAGTGTGGGTTTTTTTTTTAGCACTCTCTTAAGAAGCATTGAGATTTAAAACTCTTACTGTCTTCTTATTGTCTTGCAAAGATGCACAAAACTTCTATTCTCAGACTGGCATATTCTTGCATATCTTTAGTTTGACTGTTTAACTGAAGTTAGTGATGTTATGTTTTTCCTCCAGCAGGTGAGTTCCTGTCCAGGCACATTGGTCCATGTTTGTTGGACCTCTGGGCTCTGGGCTCAACTAGCATGAAGATGGCTGATTCGGAAAAGGCAGACGAATTTGTGGATGCTGAGTGCCCCTCAGAGTGCCTTGATGAAGCACAATCAGCCACTGCTTCTGTTCAGGCAGAGCAGGATGAGCATCTGAAGACCGAGACCACTACCAGTACTAGTTCACCCCCAAGGGAAAAGGAGGCTGACAGCCCCTTGCATACAGAGGGTGAGCAGAGTGTCCTCTCCATGCCATGCCTGATGAAGGAGCTTCGCAGAGATTCCCCAGAGTCCCAGCGTGCCTCGACAGGAAGTGACAAGCCTGTGTCTCGTCATATCTACGAGAGTGACTCCTCAAACCCTTGCATGCTCTCGCCTTCATCCAGTGGCCACCTGGCTGACTCTGACACACTCTCCTCAGGGGAAGAAGGTGCTGCTCCTCCCATAGGAGTAGAGGAAGAGAGCAACATGGAAGCCATGAATGATCCTGGTCAAGCAGCAGGAAAGCAAACATCTGCCACGGTTTCAGGGGGGAGGAAGTCGAGGCGGTCACGTTCAGAGAGTGAGGTGCCTCCTAATGCGATGGCTGCGAAGAAGAACCGCTGCCAGCCCACCGTGGTAGCAGCAACAGGAGGCCAGGAAAAACAAACCAATGGCAAGTTTTCAAAAGTGAAAGGTCACCGTAGCCAGAAACACAAGGAGCGCATGCGCCTGCTGAGGCAAAAACGAGAGGCAGCAGCACGGAAGAAGTATAACCTGCTGCAGGACAGCAGTACGAGTGACAGCGAGCTCACGTGCGACTCCAGCACCAGCTCTTCCGAGGATGAGGATGATGACACCTCAGGGGGTAGCAAGACAATCAAGACAGATATTCCAGGTAACATCCGGCATATACAATGCATGCTTATAGTATAGTACAGTACTACTACCACCAGTTCCCAGCAGAAGCCACTTAGGTATTCCGTGTAAAACTCTAAACCACATTGCAAAAGAATACTTTCTTACAATGAAGGAAAATCACTACTAGTGACTAGTTAGATACAATTTAACAGAAAGAGCCTGCCTGCATGAGTTAATTTTTTACAACCAAATCATTAATCTGATGTAAAAACTCTACAGATCCTTCATAACATCTAGTCAATACCAGGGCTGCTTTGTTTGTGTTTGTTTTCTCATTTTTCTTAGTTATTTTCTCATTCATTGTCTATACTCATCCACCTTGTCTTTAGATTTATGCAGTGTGTGTTTAGAGGGCCTATTCCCAGTTCCTTTTCATAATACAGCACAGCCCCTCTCAGACATGCACTCTTTTTTCAGTCAGTCTGACACCACCTGACTGCATCGGGTGAAAGATCACCCTGGTCACTTCTATATAAAAAGTCAGAATGGAACAGCACTCTTACCAGGTTGAAGCTGCTGCAGGTTTGATCAACATTTTACAAATATGCATTGCACAAGTCTGAACTGTATGCAGTTGCATTAACAAGATAATGACTTTGCATGTCTCTTTGTGAGTTCCGCATAGAAACAAATATTCTTCTGGCTCTAAAATTCTATTTTGATAAGATGTTTGTCATGAGGAATTTTTGCTTTTTTCCTAATCCAGAAGAGAGCGCTCTCTCTCGCCATCTATGTGCAATGGCCTGGGGCAGCTGCAGCAAACACACACATACAAACCCTGCTCCTTGTGACCATGGCACAGAGAATCAAATGTTCAATACATTTATTACACCTCTCTAGAGTTGACAGTATCCTTTCCTTTCCACCAAAGTTCTTAAAAATATTCTGCTATGGTAAATCAGGGTTTTTCCTGGCTCAAAATGAGTCTTTGGGGATACATGGACATAAAACCACAATTTATCTGCATATAGTTAAGGCAAAGATTCCATGTCATCTTACTTAACAGAAGTATATATTTTCCTCTTATTTTTATAAACTAAAACATTTTAAAGATGTAATGACTTTCACATTTGCCTTACAAGCGAAAAGTCCCTGGTTCGATCCCAGGTGGGGACACAAGCCCCTCTCACCATGGAGGGTTGCGTAAGGAAGGGCAACTGGCGTAAAAGCTCTGCCAGATTACCAGTGTGGATTAATCCACTGTGGCCACCCCCTTGGGGAGAATACAAGGGAGCAGCCAAAGTTACCTTTATTTTAAACTTGAGTAAATTAAAACCCCATTGGAAAATAATATTAAAATATTTGTTTCTCCTTTAGGGAAAGGCCAAAATTTCTTTGGTGGGGCCAAAATTTTTTACATGCAGGGGAAACTCTGCAATTAGCACATGTCTACGGTGGCTCTCCACATTTTATCTGAATGAAACTGTGACGAACATTAATGTAAGAGTGACCCATGTCTGTATGACAAAAAGTCAACATCTTAACAGAATGGTAAAATTGGCAATCTCACATTTCTGAAAAGGATTAAAACATTTTGTTGAAACTTTGTCTCGCTGATTACATGCTATGGGAATCCACTTGTCATTGGCCAGCTCATAGTGATAGAACATAGTTGTGTTAATTTAACCTTTAGTGTGAGTTCTGTAATTTAAGTGAGCCATCTCTATCCCTAGCCTTTGCCATAAATAGACACAAATGGACTATGATCTCACTGAGGTACAAGATCCTGCAGCCACTGCTGGTGTCTGTGAGCTGTAGAAATACTGTCTTACACATGAATGAGAGCATAAAATCAGTATTTAATGTGCCATTTTATTAGATTGCCTAAACCTGTAAATGATTACAAAATCTTTTCTATTAAAGGGGTTTTACTGGATATCTAATTCACCCTCAAACACTGCTAGGCATTTTTTATATCCTGCATTTCTTTCCTTATTTAAATATGCTTGCAGGTTTTCAGTATTCTTCATGTCCTGATCCACAACACACTTCACTCCCCCTACAATGAATCATGATAGCATTGCAGTTAGATGGTTTCCTATGCTATAACAGATTTTATAGCACCTTAGCTGAGCCACATAGCTCTTGTGTCATCCAGTTGGAAATGTTAATGTATACAAATCTCTTACTGAGAATGGCTTTGAGCTAAACCCGAGACACAGAAGTGTCTAACAGAAATAAACAGTGATTGTATCATGTGCAAGCACATCAACCTTGTGTGTTTGCTTAGTTGTTGCAGAAATCTCTTGGGTGAGTTGAATTCTCCGGAAGTGGCTACAATCAGCCTTGAAGGTGCTTTAAGGTCTGCCATTGGAAGAGAAGTCACTTTGTTTGCTATAGGAGGATTTTTTTCACTGTAATTGTGTTCTCAGAGTATAACCTGTTGATTTTTAAACTATCAAAATAACATTAAATTCAAAATTGAGAATGTTTTGTTTTATAGATGTTAAATCATTTTTTGGTTTGGTTTGAAAATGGAAACAGTTTTTGTAGGGTTTTTGTTCAGGAACCTTATTAAAGGTATTAGGGGCTTATATAAACCCTATATCTTATTTAGTGAAGTAGCCAATATAGTTGGATATACCTGTTACTTTTGTAGCATATTTGCCTTGGAATGTTGCATTTACATTAAAATCCTACCAGTTAACATGATTTCAAAGTCACTCAATCACCCCAGATGTCCAATTATCTTCCTTCAGGGGTCTGTATTAAATGAAATGTTTTCAGCCATTTTTACATCCTGCACACAGATTTGAGAGCTACAACTGCATGATGTAGTCCATCAGCATGAAAGAGTCGATCTGCACGTTACCAGAAACAAACTGTCATTTTCTCTGTAATGCAAAAGTCCACCTCCAAAGCATGAAAGTGCTACTGTATTTTCTTATGGCTTGGCCTCAATGTCTTTAAAGCTGGCTTCAGACGTGCATCGGAGAGATCCAGAGTGGGATCCCAGATTCATGGGCTGCTGGACAGCGGCTCGTGGGACAGGAACGGCATCGGCAGTGTTCTGGAGGAGGCCATGACACGCTTTGCTGTGATGCAGCGTCAGACTGAGGAGCGCTTCCGCGTCTGGATGGAAAAGCTTGCACACCTCGACTCAGACAACGATTCTTCTAAACGCTCAAGTGATGCCCCAGAAGGGCAGCAGCAACCTTCACAGGGGGCACGGCCTTCCCCTCCCAGTTCCTTTTTGCCATCTTCAGAGTCTGCAGAGACTATGGCTGCCTACATGCTGGCACGAGAGAACAACAGTCTCACCCACACCCCTATAAACAACAATAACATCCACCCTGAAGCTGTCACTCAGAATGGCAATCTAGGTGTTCCTGATCCTGGACTCTTGAATGTTTAGATTTCACTTCTACTTCACCCCTCGCAGTTTTTTACTTTGATCTTGCCAAGTGTAGAGTTAGTTGAGACAGAAAGCACGGCAGTAGGTTTTACTAGTTTGATGATGTGAGGACACAACACGGATATACCATCAACAGCAGCTGGGCCTGAACTGGTCATTTAAACTTGACTCTGTGCAGACTTGGGGCCTGTACTACGAAGCAAGTTTAACATGCCAGGATGTGTTTTCGTTATGTGACTTCACCAATCCTAACAAAAGCAATCACATAACCCTGTTGGTCAGCTTAGAAAGTCAACCCAGGGTTATAAACCCAGCTTTGAGCATTAAATGGGTGGTGTTGGCATCAGGATAACAATTTTTAAAGATTGCATGGGACTAGAGCCACATAAAGTAAAAACAAATATTAATTGTACTACTACAAGAAATTTAAAAATATAATCCAGGCAGAAAACTGCACAGTTTCTCCAGTCAAACAAAAAGAGGAAAATTGGCACAGAAATTAATTTTTTTGTATAAATGTTCAAGTTACTAAAAAGCTTAATAGTATCAATGCTCCATCACTGACACAGGCGTAGATATGACCCTTTGTGTATTTCTTTAAATTAATGTGTTGCCTACATCTATTCCCGTGGCTTATTAGGTAATGTTAAATGGTCTGAGATCAAATAAAATATATTAAAAATGTGTATAAAACTGGTAAGTAGGCTTAGTTGCAAATTTTCTAAGGTCAGAAAATTGGAGGACTTTAGTAACTTAATGAGTAGCATTATATTGCTATTTAAAGGCTTGTGGAACAAAGAAATGGGGTTGAAAGCACTTGCAGCTCAAAGGGAAACAAACAACATGAAAGACCCTCTCACTACCTATGCTTCTAGGGATCGTCTATAAATGGTGGCACTATTTTCCAAGAGGACAGATTGGTCAGTAGTCAGTGCTTTTATATGCATTGATTTGTTATGTTGATTATAACCTGCATAAGAGGTCATATGTTTCGGTATAAACTAATATGGCAGTGTGAACTGTTGTAACCCTGGAAACCTGGAGTTAAAAGTAAAGTTATCCCCACTCGCTCCAAATCCTGCTTTGTAGTATGGGCCCCTGAGGCTCAGCACGCCTGCTGGCACTGGATCACTGTGAGATTTGACACTGAAAATAATTCAACTCACCTATTTGATTTCTGCAGCATCTGTGACATGGGACTCAGTAGACTGAGTCAGGGCTCTTATTGTATTACTTGTTGTATGGCTTTTTCTTTTGTTGTGGTTTTGTTTTTTGCCAGCTGTATACACTCATACATACAGTATATAGAGTAGCTGTTTATTTCTTTCAGAGTATGAACTATGGGTACTCATCATTACAGTGCTAAATAGGGTGCTGCTGTGTAATAGCATGTGCCTTGTCATTCAGAACTCATGCTGGGAATGATAGATAAAGCATTACTGTGCTCTTTCCTTAAGAATCAGGTTTAACACTCCATAGCCCCCCTTTGTCTTGAACTATTTGCACTTTGCTTGTAAATGGTTCAGGAAAATTTTGTGACAACCTTTATTTTGGTGGCATAGCTTTACTAACAGAACATTTAAACATAGATTTGCCTATAAATATAAACGCAATATACTAACCCACACAATTTCTTGCTGTTTAAAGTTATATTAAGATTAGACATGTTTACATTTTTAAATATAGGCCTTTCTGTTACATTTGCTGCTATTGCTGCGTTTATGCAGTAACAAGAAACTCGTGAGGGAGGGATTTACAAAAAGAAGACTCTTGGTGTTTATTTTAGTAGCTCATGTATAGATTTTGGACATCATATAAGGCATGGGTTCTTTTGTTGTGGCTGTTAGCTGCATTGGCCTCAAATCTTGACTCTCATATAGTAATTTGTATTTGTCTAGTTAGCTTTTTATTTGCACTGGTCTGTCAGCTCAGCTTAGCTTAGCAAACACTGCGTGTTTGCAGCTTGACTTTAAACTGAAAACCCAGGCATCAAACTAGCAGATATAGAACAGTAATACAGCTGCAGTATGATGCATGGCAATGTTTACTGATTTTTCTAACAAAAAAAACCTGATCTGGTTGATCAAGTGGCCTTCTCAGGTTCAGATCCTGTGGTCTTTGAGGGGAGGAAATGTTCCTTCTCGACCCTGACTCCCAACTGCTCTCATTGATATAGTTGACCATTCGGGTTAATTTTTAAACATTAATACCCAACCATCACAGAGACTGATAAAGAAATCTTTGGCCTAATCATATTTATATTTGGGATCTTAAAAGGTGTTTCCTGTCTGTGTGTATATATAGCCCTATGACTGGCAGTTTTACAGAACTTAGCTAATTAACTTGTTTTCCCACCTGTTTGCATGTGATTATAGTAGTGTATAGAATGTGTAAGGCCAAATTAGTTTTCATCAGTAGCATGTGTGCAAGGTTTAGCTTTCCTTATTCTGATAAATGGTGACTGATGGGACATTTGATCTATTTAATTTTTACCCTGGCCTAATGGTTTCGAATTGTGACTATTGTTTTTTTCGTGATGCATATTTCCTTTGCCATTTTGGATTTAAATGGCTAAAACATCAGCTGTCCTGTATTCATTAAAACTAGAATTACTTTAAATCATTTTTTTCAGTACAGTAAAGACAGCCTGGTGCATGCATTCAGAGTGTGCATTAAAAACAGTAAGGAAAGTCCATTGTTTACCAAAGAGACTAACCTGGTTTACATTAGTGCTTTTCTATCTCTAATACATGGCCTTTACATTGGCAAGTGCTTGGTTTCTCTGGTAACCCTGGTACCTGCCTATATCAGCTATTCATAGGCAGTGTTCTCTCACAGTACATGCTGTCCAGACAAAACCCCTCACACACCCACAGATATGTCTGGATAGCACTGTGTGTCTCTCTCTTTCTCTCTCCCAGGGACTCCTTTTTACAGGGTAGAACAAAGATATGTGCTCCCGCTCTTCCAGTTACGCTCTTGTTGTTTGGCTTTTCAATTATCCCACTACATTTCATTCACTAAGATTGTTTTGAAATGTGTTTTGTAACGACTGTATTCTAGTGTAGTTTTTATGTGAATGGCTGTTATTTTAAAAGCAATAAATGGAAAGGAAAAAAATCTGCTTCTGCAAAAGCTTTATTGATATGCTGCAAACACAACCACCATTATAAGAGAGTCATCAGTGTGGCTTTAAAAACTGATAATCTTGTTCACAGTTGTACTTGTTCATGTTTTAAGGCAGAACTATTGCCTTTGAACTAATACATAAAATGTTTTATTTTAGAATTAATGCAGACCTTTTCAACTGGGGAAATAGCGTGTATACTGTAGATGCTGCGACAAGCAGGACTGTGGAAACAGTGTCCAGTCTCTGAATTATACAGAGTCCCACTATTCCCATGATTTGAATAATGAAGTGTTTTCTTTGTTCTCTGCAGACGGGCCTCCGGTAGTGGGTCACTATGATATTTCAGACACTGATTCTAACCACGAGAGTATGAGTGTGGAGACAGTCCGGCCCACGGTGATAAAGCATGAGCTAAAAACACACAGAGGCCAGGATATGGCAGCTCACTCTGTGTGTATAAGAGCTCTGAGCTCTACCTCAGGTCAGTTACAAACCCGGTATAATAATTTCCACTCCTCTCAGTGAAGGCAGGACATTTAAAGGCATGAGTGTCATCAATAAGCAACGTGCAGTGTGGGGGAAATGGTGTTATTAATCTCAGCAAGACACTTTTGAAGTACTCTTCACCCCACACACTGCTGGCTTGCATTTGATGTTACTAAAGGTCTTGTTGCCTTGCATCAAGGCAAAAGAATTGATCCTTTATAACTGACTTGGTGGCATTGTCAGAACGTGAGCATAAAGTACACCAACTAATGTGTCACTCCATGCTATCAGTCAATTTTTCAAACACCACTGTCAATTCATCTTTGTTTTGTTTATGTCTGTGTCAAAGCAGCGGCTGTCTTCGTGTTATCAGCAAGGCCTAAAGCGCTCTACTGCTTCGGTCCAACTGTTAACGTGTGACTGTGTTCCTCTCCATTTGTTTCAGGCCACATGGAGGCAGAGCTGTCGCACAAGGAGAGCTCTCAACACAAGGGCCAGATTAACATTGCTTCCTCTGACAGTGAGGTGGAAATAGTTGGAGTGCAAGAAAAAGCACGGTAAAAACTTTCAGTGGGGAAACAAACTGTAAAATTATATTTTTTCTACCCACCTCTTCCTCAGTTCAACTTTTTATTTTATTTTAATTTTTCTTTTCAAATTCAGATGCGGCCATCCATGCGGGGGGGTCATAAAGAGTTTGTCCTCCTGGAAGGAGAACTCAGTGGAGCAGTTAAACAGCACAAATCAGTCACAGCTCTGGACTACTGTTTCCCCTCAGCCCAACTGGGTGTCCCCTCCTGAAGTCGTGGATCTCACACTGGATGAGGACGCCGGACACAAATACCTACTTTAAAAAACTTGTACACTGAAGACTCCTTTTTTTTTTTTCCTTGCTCCAACTTCTCCTCATCCATCTTGCCTCGCCTCTGAAATCTTTAGAGTTGCGGCCTCGCCTGTAACTGCTTGTGGACTCTTCCTGCTCCAGAGCACCCTTTTGTTTTTAAACTTACTCTTGAACAATCACGTATCAAAGCCATTCTACTGATGTGATTCCCTGACCTTGGCTTATCGGCTATGAATTTAGCTGTAATTAAGTGGCACAGCACTTCAAGTGCAGGTGGAAATGTAAGAATGATTTATCTGATAATGATAGCAATATCTTCCCTTCAGTTAATACCTCAGTTACCCTTCGATACCAGATGTAGGTAATTTGTTGTGTGCTTGCAAGCTGTATAGTGAACATTTCAAGTTGCTGCTTTAGAGCAGGTTGGTATCACAACATGGCTGTGTACCTGCTTCACTACAGACATTGAATGGAATGTTTTCAGATTTGATTGGGCTTTTCTTTTTTTCCTGCAGTCAGCTAAGGTCAGGACAGAATGGCAGCTGGTACGCTTTCTGTTGTATAGTAGGCCATAGATGAATGGCAAAGTTTACCTTTTACCTGTTGAGGATGAATATTATTTTAATTTTTATTTTCAAAGGTCTCACCACTGGATTTAGATCAGTCTGCCTGTATAGATTGCTTTACTATACAGTGTGCAGGCCAGGCTCTGATGCTGTCAGGGAGAGCTTAGGCTTATCTGAAAGGATCCATTGGATATTTTGGGAAACAGACTTTCACTGCTTGCAGAGTGTTAGATGAGAAGACTAACAGCAGAGATCTGTCTGTGGGGAAAAAAAATTATGCTGGTTAGAGCTAAGTGGGTGTGGCTCAGGAGCTAAGAGTGGGTAATCCACTAATTGGAGAATAAAATTTTTGGCTCCAGTGAACTCCAGTAACTTCCCATTAATGTGTCATCTGCATGTGACTGGATGCCAAAATAAGCTGTTGAAATGCAGTCCATTTAGCTTAGCTTGACAGAAAACAGGGAAACTCTCTGCAAAGGCAACAAGATCAACTTACTAGTTCCCCTAGATTGACTTATTAAAACATTATATATCAGTTTGTACAGCATGCAAAAAAATTAGCTGTTTGCAGAGGAATGTAGGCTGAAATGTTTCTTGGCCCAGTGCAGCAGCTTATTTGAGTCGCCCTAGGTCACTTAATTCTGACCACAATTAACAACATGAACTTAACTTTTCATTAAGTACAACCTGAAACAAGTGATTGTGCCCATAAAGTTGACAGGAAAGTGTTTACGGAGTTCACGGAGCAGGAGAGTTGATGGCTGTTTTCCTATAAACTTCTGCCTAGCCAGGAGTCTTCTGGCAACTAGAGGTGTTGCCCCCTCCTGGCCATTAGAAAGAATACAGGCTTAAGCCACATCTGCATTGGGTTCACTTTTCAGACCCAGACGCTATGTCCATCTTTCACACTATCTTATAGGTCAAATAGATGGACACCAGCATGCTCGTGGTTTCTTCTTTCTCAAGTCTTTTTGCTAAACTAACTTGCCTTAGCTTCACACAGACATGAGTGTTGTCAATCTTCTTATCTAATGATTATTTATCACTAAAATTCTAATAAACATTTCTCAAAATGGCTTGATTTAAATTCCCAAGTTTTGTTTGTTACTACAATATTACAAAAACTGTCCTTTTATGAAAATGAACAACAAAACACTGTTTAATGTCTGAGGGGAAAACAAGATGCACTACAAAACACAGCTCATTTCCACCACAGCAGTGCTAGATGTGGTATTGGTGGCGTATTGGCGATAGAAAGTCTTTATCTTTTGTTTTTAGATGTAAATGAAGCCACACTTACTATGGAGTCCTAAGTGTCCCAGTTGACTTAGTTATCAGTGAATGTACGTCCTTGCAGTGCTGGATGGTTATAATTGTTTGCATGCTTACCTTGAATGGATGCAGACTCCTTTAAAACTCTGGGGACCCCTTTTTAATAACTGAGGAAATGTATCTTCCAATGAATACTGCAAAGCAAGATGGCCTGAATGCCTTGAAATGTGCACTATTTTCTTTTAGAAAGGTTTAAAGCTTATTCTTTTACCTTATAAAGCAGTGGATTTTGCTATTGCAACAATAAATATTTTAATAATAGATGTGAATCACACACACACAAATAAATTAAAAAATAAAAATATATATATATATATAAAAAGAAAGCGAAAAAGTTTAAATGTGTTGAGTTTATGTCCACGTATGGGGCATTTATAGTTGAGACATTAATTATATGAACTGAACTGTTTTTACCCTGATCCTCAGGGCCTGCTTCCTCCTCCTCCCTGCAGTCTTTTGTCTTGATGCAGTACTGCAGCCACGCTGGTAAAATTTCTATCAAATAACTTCAGTCTATTTTAGCACTTAAATTTGTTGGGTTGCACATTGAATAATATTTACTTTCATTCGTGATGCTTGATAATTATAGACTTATTTTGACTTCTGCTGGTCACAGAAAGGGAAAATTTTTAAAAACTAAACCAAAGCCTATGTGGAGCTTATATTCTCACATTATTTCTCCATTTATACTTATAAATTTGCTCCATCAATCTAAATCTTTTAATTTGGAAGTCAGTGAGTTTGCTCTGAAAAGAGGTTACATGAATTTTGTTTCTAACTGACTATATTATTGAATATATTTTTGTTTTATTTGGCCAGTTTTTCTACTATATGCAGCTATGACAATTCTTTACCAGACCACTTATGCTTGCAAAAACATTTTGCTGTTTTTCTGTGGGATTATTATGAAACATTAGTGAGACATTACCCATGTTTTTAGTGATCTAGGTGTGGTAGAAAACAGGGCAGTGATGCTGGTTGCACATAGCATGTTTGGTGGCATCTTTTAACCTCAACTCCGATATTATCATTGCCGGTAATTCAGCCTTGCTCTTCTGTTTTTATTCTATTTTACTGTCAGTATTTTAAATTAACAAAAGTGTTTATTTTGTTGCTTCTGCAAGTCCCTGACTTCCTTGAAATTGTCTGTAGAACAAAAAGAAACTATTTTAAAACTAAATAAATAGATCGTTATTTAATGACCTCTTGTTCAGTCATTTATTTTTGTGTTCCTAGAAAAATCTGTCAGAATATGGACAAAAATATTGAGCCACCTTGACATTACCTACAGGAGCTTTTATGGCATCCCATTTGAAATCCATAGGTATTATATGGCGTTCTCCCACTATTGGTTATGAGGGCCTGGCTTGTCTCCATTCTAGCTAATCCCAAAGGAGTTCATTGGCATTAAGGTTGGAGTTCTGTGCAGGCTAGTCAGTTTTTCACACCAAACTCATGCAATCATATCTTTATTCAGTTCAATTCAATTTTATTTATATGGTGCCAATTCACAACAAGTCGCCTCAAGGTGTTTTACTGTAAGGTAAAGACTACAGTATTGAAAGAGAAAACCCCAACAATCAGACCATCCCCAATGAGCAAGCACTTGGCGACTGTGGGAAGGAAGAACTCCCTTTTAACAGTAAAAGACCTCTGGCAGATCCAGGCTCAGGGAGGGGCAGCCATCAGCCTCGACTGGTTGGGGATGAAAAGGGAGAGAAAGAGAGACGCAGACTGTGGGAGAGAGAAGACAACATTTAATAACATGCAGCAAATAAATGTATGAGGAGTGTAAAGAGGTGGGTGAAGAAGAAATGCCCAGCTCATCATAAGAAGCCCCCAAACAGCCTAACCCTATTGCAATGTAACTAAGCCCTAACTATAAGCTTTATCAAAAAGGAAGGTTTCAAGCCTAATCTTAAATGTAGAGAGGGTGTCTGCCTCCTGAATACAAACTGGGAGCTGGTTCCAAAGGAGAGGGGCCTGATGGCTGAAAGCTCTGCCTCCCATTCTACTTTTAAAAGCTTTAGGAACCACAAGTAGGCCTTCACTCTGAGAAGGAAGATATGGTACAGTTTGAACTTTAACCCCAGTACTGCTGGACCTCAATATACTGATGTCCCAGATAAGTTTCGTGTACTGTCGGTTTTCTATATATTGACCACTTCCGGTGTTTTCATTCACTGCCGCTTGTCTAGCTGGTCGTATAGCTGGCAGGACAAGGGTTAAGATAGGATAGGGCCTGATGGTTCAAGACTTTGTGAGTAGAAGGATTTTAAATTAATTTCTGGATTTAATGGGGAGCCAATGAAGAGAAGCCAATACAGGGGAAATATGATCTCTCTTTCTAGTCCCTGTCAGTACTCTTGCTGCAGCATTTTGGATCAACTAAAGGCTTTTTAGGGAGCTTTAAGAACAACCAGATAACAATGAATTACAACAATCAAGCTTAAAAGTAATAAATGCATGAACTAATTTTTCAGCATCACTCCAAGACAGGATGTTTATAATTTTGGCAATATTACTGAGGCGAAAGAAAAATCAGCCACAGGGGCCCACAAGCCAGTGTACTCCTAGTGCCGGTCCCAAGCCCGGGTAAATGGTGAGGGTTGCGTCAGGAAGGGCATCCAGCGTAAAAACTTTGCCAAATCAAATATGCTGATTCATAACACGACTTCCATATTGGATCGGTCGAGGCCCAGGTTAACAACGACCGCCTCCGGTGCCATTAGCCAACAGGGTGCTGGTGGAAACTATGCTACTGTTGGCCGAAGACCAAGGAGGGGGAGAGGGGGAAAGTGTGTTAGGAGGCAGAGAGAGAGAAGGAAAGATAGGAGGGTGGAGGTGAGAGTAGGGACTTTAAATGTAGGGACTATGACTGGTGAAGGGAGAGAGTTGGCTGATATGATGGAGAGAAGGAAGGTAGATATATTGTGTGTGCAAGAAACCAGGTGGAGGTGAAGCAAGGCCAGGAACATCGGAGGTGGATTCAAACTGTTCTACTATGGTGTAAGTAGGAAGAGAAATGGAGTAGGGGTAATCTTGAAGGAAGAGTATGTGATGAGTGTTCTGGAGGTGAAGAGAGGGTCAGACAG
>VUQH01042176.1:2794-13299 GCA_015106775.1 Etroplus canarensis | reverse complement strand
TATATTGTACTGATATGATTTACTTAAACCTGAATTATACCAGATGGGTGGCAGGTGTACAGTGTTAGTGGTGATCATTATAGAGTCTGACAGCAGCAGAAAGGAAAGACCTGCGGAATCTCTCCTTCACACAGCGAGAGTGGATCAGTCTGTCACTGAAGCTGCTCTCCAGGGCAGACAGAGCATCCGGTAGGGGGTGAGACTCATGGTCCAGCATAGATGTTAGTTTAGCTAGGACCCTTCTGTCCTCCACCTCCCTCACTGAGTCCAGAGAACAGCCCAGGACAGAGCTGGACTTCCTGATGACCTTATCCAGCTTCTTCCTCTCCCTCTCTGTGATGCTGCTACTCCAGCAGACTGCACCATACAGGATGGCTGATGCAGTCAGCCATCCTGCAAAAGGCCGTAGTCTCCTCAGGAGGTATCAAGGTGCTACAATGGCCCAGTCAGAGTCCAGACCTTGAAATGCTGTGACAGGGCAAAGACGGCTGAGCATAAACAAAACCTCAATAAACTGAAGCAACGTTGTAAAGAAGACTGGGCCAAAATTCCTCCACAATGATGTGAGAGACTGACAAAGCCATAGAGAAATGGTTCATGGGGTGTACTCAGTTTTTCACGACTGTATACTAATGAGCACAGCTTTACTAACCATTAACAAAGCTGCAAAGAGCAGTAGAAACATCTAATTTACTATTACACTGTCTTACATTAGTGTCTGCTTTTGGTGTGTTGGAATTCGCCTTACTTTAATGTTTTGGGTATTTAAATGGCGAAAAAAGCAATTGAATAAACGTAGTGATTAAAACAAGTGTACACAGTTGTAAACACAGTTGCACTGTTGTGTTTTACTGATTCTTTGTAAAGAATATGGGAACACACAAATTCTGCATGACAGAAGCGCCTCAAAGGCGTCCCTATAATAAGATGAATCCTTTTTTATATATAAAAAAGGGGACACCCAAACTCTAAAAATGTTTGTGAAGGAACACTTCAACCTGTTTTCGACGCCTCCCGTTGTGCAATGATAAACACGTTACTGATGCATTAAACTCACCTCTACACCGAAAGCTCCGCAGCCTTTAACAAACTCGCCTATGTTCCTCTGATACTCGCTGTCGCTCCTCGGTTCCTGGAAGAACTGCACAAAAAAAGTCACCAAATTAGCTCCACGTGATCCCCTCGAAACAGAAACGACGTGTTTATGCGACCGTTAAAGGTTTCCTCCGCTCGGAAACAAGCTCACTCCAGGCGTCGTTTCCACACTTGCTGCTTTTCAGGATCAAGCTTGCTCGGGTAATAAGTCAAACATCCGGGTTCAACTTTCAAATTAAAAGCTTTAAAAGCGACCTTACACGCGATTTAAATTTTACCTTCTGTAAACAAACAAACAAAAACTCTTGTCATCATTTTGCTGCATCGAGGAGTTAGATAAACTCTCGTTCTATTATAGTGTACATTTGTCTTTTCAGATTCTTCCTTGGGTTTTATTACCGTCTTACAACATATATTAGTTTTCATAAAAATTACTCAAAAGCCATCAAGAAAATGGCATATGCTGTGTAATTTGAAAATAAATGCAACGCATTCGCAGAATACAGCTGCTCGTGGAGAGGGGAAAATAAAAAGCAGAGTGAAGACCCCCCGCTGGCCACATGGTTTAAGCCTTTATTTTGATGGGGCACCTCCCTCCCTCTGTGCAGGTTACTTTGATTGGAACAGGTTTCAGATCTCCAAGGGAAGTTGGATAAGGCAAAGGAGGATATGACGTTGACAGGTTTATGGTGCAGTGTGTGAAGAGGTGATAAGCCCGTATATTAAAGGAGGGACTATTTCAGCTGCTCCGTAGTATTTTTCCTAAGAGGTCACCACAGCAGATTAATCCACACAGGTAATTTGGCAGAGGTTTTACACTGGATGCCCTTCCTGACACAACCCTCCATGGTGAGAGGGGCTTGTGTCCCCACCTTGAATCAAACCAAGGACCATGTGCTTATAAGGCAAATGTGTAAACCTCTACACTACGGGGACACCCATGTGAACTATACTACTAGGCCAAAGTATACACTAGCTGTTGTATTATAGGTGAATGACAATGATATAAGTAGCCTACGTTCTATAGTACAGGTCACTAAACTTTACAATCAAAAAAACATTTTTAAACAACTGTAGGCCCAAAAATTTGCATGGAGCCGCAAAACACATGAGCCTTATGAATACTTATTGATACTATTTTTGGTATTTGTGCGCTGTGTTTAACTTAATATTTTAACTGTTGTAACAAAAGAATTTCCCAACCTTGTCATAAAAAAGTATATCTTCTCTTATCTTAAGGCGGCACAGCCTGTTAAGTAAATGAGCCTACCAACATTACATAAAGGTGTAATTAAGATTTTTTTATCATTATTCTACAGATTTAAACTAACCGTGTTTTGTTTAATTTACAGAATCAAACTCTAAAATCTGAAACTGTTTACTCATTTACTTAATCTGCACCCCAACAAAACTGAACAGTTGTGAAGTGGAGAAATACATATATATTAACATATATTGGTCTACTTTAAAACAGAGTGGCCACAGAACTCTGCAGGTCACTTTAAGTCATGTGTTTGTGCAAATGCATCAAATTAAAAGGAGCTTACTTTGGTAATAAATTAAAAAATAGTCACTTGATGGCTTTAAATAGGAAAATAAGTAAAAATAGTAATGTTTCAATCTTACTTTAAGTGAAGTTCAGCAGCAGATTAGCATTCTGGTCAAACAGCAGCATTGGTGGTGAAATTAAACAAATTTGTCCATGAAGTGCTAGAAAAGCATTTTCCTCACCAACTCATTCTTTTTGAATTAGGAATCCATAGCATTAGGGTGACTCAGAACCAACCATTTATATGTATACATCCATGCTAGTCACTGCAATTGAGGTTTGGCAAAATTAAGAGGGTGAGTTTCATTTTCATGTAATTTTTTTTTTTTTATCAAAGCCATACGGAGCCACTGGAGATGGTGGCAAAAGAGCCACATGAGGCTCCAGAGCAATGGGTTCAAGACCCCTGTTCTATAGTATTGTTGACTGTATTAGCAGGTTGTGTTTAAAAGTGATAAGCTCTGCAAATTAGTTAGAAGTCCTATATACACTGCCTCGGTTTCATTTTATTTAAGCGCAGCAATTTGCGAATAAACTGATTTCCATCTTAGATACTGCCCACCACCTTCTGCATACCACTTTCACTAGTCAGACGAGTGTGTTCAGCAGCACACTTATGTCCCAGTCCTGCTCCACGGAAAGACTTGGGAACTCTTTTGTTCCCCTGGCCATAAGACTGTACAAAAGCTCTGTTACTTCCTGAGAAGAAACTGAGAGCTGAACCAAGAGTGATTTGGACTGGTCGAAGTTTTTTAACCATTTGCAGTATTTTAATTTTTTTTATTGTGTTCTAGAGCTAAAGACTTTTGCATATTTTACATTATTTGATGTATTTTAGGGTACTTACAGTATTTTAAATTATTAGCTGTATTTCAGATTTAGATTTTTTTTGGCATTGTTAAATTATTTCTGTGCCTTCAGCTGCTCCATTGTATTCTCCCCAAAGGGTCACCACAGCGGATTAATCTGTATTGTTAATTTGGCTGAGGTTTTATGCCGGATGCCCTTCATGATGCAACCTTGCATGGTGAGAGGGGCTTGTGTCCCCACCTGGAATAAAACCAGGAACTTTTTGCTTATAAGGCAAAAGTGTAAACCACTACACTACGGGGCACTATTGTTGAAATATTTCTGTATTTCAACTTATTTGCTGTACTTTAGATTGAGATTTTTTGCAGTTTTTAGAATACTTGTGAATACTATCTATCTATCTATCTTAACATATACTTTCCCTGTTATATAAATAAAATGAAATGAAAAAATAGTATAGCAGTATTTCTGGAGGCAATAGGTGCTTTTCAGCAATACATTGTATTTTTAAGTAGAAACCAGGTCACATTTGCAACATATCATACACTTTCTCCAACTTTTGCATTCTCACTGACACAAAAGGGGTACTTTTAAACAAAAAATATGACATGAAAATAATAGTTAAGACAGCACACAAAAAACTCATGGGGTACCTATATTACAATTGTGAGCAATAAAGTACAGTAAGAAAATTAAGTATTTTCAAGCAACCTGCTTAGGAAGCACTCTTCCCATTCACTGGCTGTAGATTTGAACTACAATCACCTCGAAAAGTAAAAACATGTTTCTTATTACTGGATAATGATGCACAGTGACAGGAATCTTTTATCTTTAACACAATTGTTAAATATTCCAAGTCTCCAGAAGGGGTTTTAACTGGCTTTAGTTATTTATAATGTAGTTTTAGAGGCATGCGCTGTTTTGGTTTTTCACAGTCTATTGAAAATACTATGTATGCATGTCTGATTATTCATATCTTTTTTCTGCTACAGTCCATCTACTCACTTTGTCCACCGTCCCGGGTCTGAGTCGCTCCAGCAGCCTGCACAGCACCGCTCCATCCTGCAGAGACGCCTGGAGGAAAGCCTCTGGATCCGAAATGCTTTTCTTGGGAGACTCCAGGACTCCCAGCGTGATGAGCCACGTTACCGTCTGTTCGGCTGAATTCATGTTTGGTTCTCAAACGTCATAAAACAACAACAGCGGCGGCGGCAGCGCTCCTTCTTTCAGTGTCTGCGCTGTAACCTACTTGTGGTTGGTGCGTGGAAATGACACAGCAGCGTCAGCCCCGCCTTGTTTGAACATTACAATTAGCGCACTCTGGGTTGGATTCTTTGAGCTTTATTTTTCCAACATGGAAAAAAAAAGGTGGAAGTGAGAAATAAAGGTGTCCTTCCCCCTTCCTTTAGCAGTCCCTCATTGTCTGCTCCCTCTCTCTCTCTCTCTCTCTCTCTCAGCGGATGTTGGCTTCACCTTTGCGCGTGCACAACTGTAACAGCAGCGCTCTTGTCAAATCGGCTCCAACAAGAAACATCTTCCTTTAACGGCTTTCAAAATAAAACCTACTCTTCCAGCAATTTGGCTCATGAAAAGTGTCCATCACTCATGTTTTCTTCCACTACAGATGCAATGTTTGCTTTGAGAGTGCCGATGGAGAAGTATAGAGAAGGTCAGAAGGAGCTGCACTGTGTCTTTGTGGATCAGAGAAAGCATACGATGGGTTGCCAAGAGAGCAACTGTGGTGTTTTATGAGGAAGTCAGGAGTGGCAGAGAAGTATGTGAAGATGGTGCAGGACATGTATGAGGACAGTGAGACAGTGGTGAGGTGTGCAGTAGGAGTGACAGATGGGTTCAAGGTGGGGGTGGGGATTACATCAGGAATCAGCTCTGAGCCCCTTTTTGGTTCCTAGGTGTGATGGACAGATTGGTAGATAAGGTCAGGCAGGAGTCTCTGCGGACTATGATGTTTGCAGACTGTGATCTGTATTGATAGCAGGGCACAGGTGGAAGAAGGCCTGGATAGGTGGAGGTATGCACTGGAGAGAAAAGGAATGACAGTCCATAGAAGCTGAGGTGATCAGGTTTAGGGGTTGCCACAGCAGATAATTTGCCTCTGTCGCACCCTGTCTCTTGAATCATCTTCTGTAACACCAACCCTCTGCATGTCCTCCTTCAACATCCATGAACCTTTTCTGTGGTCTTCCTCTTCTCCTCCTGAATGGTAGCTCCATCTTCAACGCCCTTTGTCCGATCCACTATCCCTCCTCTGCACAAGTCCAGACCATCTCGGCCTTGCCTCTCTAACTTTATCTCCAAACTTCTCAACCTGAGCTCCCCCTCTGATGTACTCATTTCTAATCCTGTCCATCCTGGTCACTCCCAAGGAAAATGATAACATCTTCAATTTTGCCACCTTCTGTCTATTTGTTACTGCCACCAAGCCATACATCTCATCACGTCTCACAAACTCACTGCTGTCCTTCTGTCACAAAGCACCCTTGATACTCATCTCCACCCACTCCACCCTGCCTGCACTCTCTTCTTCACCTCTCTTGTGCTCTGTCCATTGCTTTGAATGCTTGATCCTAGGTATTGAAACTTATCCACCTTCTCTACCTCTACTCCTTGCATCTTCACCGTTCCACCTGCCTCCCTCTCACACACACATGTACTCTGTTTTGCTTCTACTGACTTTCATTCTTCTTCTTTCCAGCACATACCTCTACCTCTCCAGGCTCTCTTCCACCTGTTCCAACTCTTACAGCAGATCACACTGATGTCTGTGAACATCATAGTCCATGGAGGCTCCAACCACGTCTCATCTGTCAACCTGCCCCTTACCACTGCAAACAAGAAGAGGCTCAGAGCTGATCCCTGATTTAATCCCACCCCCACCTTGAACCCATCTGTCACTCCTACTGCACACCTCACCACTGTCTCGGTGTCCTCATACATGCCACGCACTACTCTCACATACTTCTCTGCTAGTCCTGATATCCTCATACAATAAGTTGGTTACAAAAGTATCAATATCAGATAGGACATAAATGCATTTTAGTCAGTGATTTGAGACAGTAGATTATTATGGAATAATAATAATATTTAATTTTTTTTCAAGTAGCATAAGGCAAGAGGCAAGGCAAGAGAACTGGTTAAATTTTTTTTAAAAATACCTCAGCTTGTAAACAGAAACATCATATCACATACTTTTATATTTAGTAATCTAGTAGTTCTGATTTCCAGCCCAGTGTGTATAGATATAATATGTGTGTACATATGGTAAATGGGCCAGTACTTATATAGCGTTTTCTACTCTATCTAAGCACTCAAACTGCTTTTTACTACAAGCCGCATTTACCCACTCACACAATCATGCAGAACTTTATTCTAAGCCTTAAATGCAATTAACTATCATGCACACATTCACACTCCAATGGATTCATCCTCCAATGGATTCATCAGGGGCAATTTGGGGTTCAGTGTCTTGCCCAAGGGGGCTTTGACATGTAGACAGGAGAAGTCAGGGATTGAAACGCCAACCTTCATGTTGAGAAACGACCCACTCTGTCTCTTGAGCCACAGCTGCCCAATATGTGAATGCATGTATATGTACATGTATATATGTATGTGTGTGTATGTGCATATAATTTAAGTACACATGGGTGTGTATACGTGTATATGTGTAATGTCTATGTATACATATATGTATATACATATTTTTACACTTTTATTTCTTATATTTAAGTGTAAATGACTATTTTTCCCTGAAGATGTATCTGCTCTGCATTTTCGTTATACTGTGTATCATAACAAAGGTGTAATTTCTACTCTTTAATTTTGAAGGCAAAACGTCCCCACTTCCGTTTGAACCTTCTCCGTCTCCCATGATTTTGACAGCCGCACGTCACAGGACGGTCCCATTATTGATTAACAGGCTAATTAAACCCACAGAGTAGGTTTGCAGCATCCTGGATACGTGCTGAACTCATGCTATTATAAATGTGGCTCATTTATCCACACGGTAATGTACTTACCAGTATTTTGTTGGCATCTCGTCTCAGTTTTATGCCCCTGAAGTATCGGCTTTTACTGCAGCGATGTTAGATAAGAGGGGAAAACCAAATATCGTGCAAATTAAAGCAAGTGTTATTTCGATAGCAGTTGCTAATAATGCTCAGAATCGTCATTATTTGGCAGTTAAGTAAAATACACTGTCAATGAACCATAACGTGGTCAGTAGATGAAAGGAAAGTCTTTAATCATTAACTGTGCCAAACTGGAATTTATCACCCCCTGCCGGACAGTTTGGCTTATATGTTTTTCTGATACCTACTGTAGCTGTTGTTTGTTGATAAATAATGAGTTTTAAACCCTGCAGGTGGCTTTAAAACACAATGGAATATGAAAATATAATTATGTTGTCACACAGCTGCCAGACTCTTAGATTAATGTAGAGCAGAGAGCACAAGAGAGGTAAAGAAGAGAGTGCAGACAGGGTGGAGTGGGTGGAGACGAGTGTCAAGGGTGCTTCGTGACAGAAGGATAGCAGCAAGAGTGAAAGGAAAGGTTTACAAGACGGTAGTGAGACCTGCTATGATGTATGGTTTGGAGAGGGTGGCACTGACAAAAAGACAGGAGGCAGAGCTGGAGGTGGCAGAATTGAAGATGTTGAGATTTTCCCTGGGAGTGACCAGGATGGACAGGATGAGAAATGAATACATCAGAGGGACAGCTCATGTTGAGAAGTTTGGAGATAAAGTTAGAGAGGCAAGGCTGAGATGGTTTGGACATGTTCAGAGGAGGGATAGTGGATATATTGGTCAAAGGATGTTGAGGATGGAGCTGCCAGGCAAGAGGAGAAGAGGAAGACCACAGAAAAGATTCAGGGATGTAGTGAAGTAGGACATGCAGAGGGTTGGTGTGAGGGAAGAGGATGCAAGGGATAGGGCGAGATAGAGGCAGATGAGCCACTGTGGCGACCCCTAACGGGAGCAGCTGAAAGAAGACGAAGAAGAAGAAAGCATCAGTTATCTACCTTCTCACAACTGTCTTTACTAAAGTTTTTGCTTTTATATTTAAACTTTTAAAATTCTGTTGGAACTTCATTTTAACTTTTATGACTCCATGTTTCAAACAACACAGACAGGACCCATGTGTGCAAGAACACATTTAAATTTAATTGTGTTTGTAATTAGGAATGACCTGTCAGAGACACGCAGAATAGGAACAAGTATGGTTGTTGTTTGATTTATTATGACTACAACTTTAAGATATGTTTTGAACATTTAAATTATTGTAGGAAAAATTAGGACCATGTAGGTGTGCTGCATAACATGATAACACCATACAAAATTCAGGTGATAAATGAAGGCAAGAACAGTCCTAAATGTTTGGTAAATTTAAACCCATGCTAAAAGTTAGTCAAAGGAGCAGCTGCTTTCAGTCTGAAACACACACACACACACACACACACACACAACAACTGAGTCATTCAACATGTTGTGTTTGGAAGTCAAATGGGCTGGGCTGCAGTGGGTGTGAAAAATTGATCTATCATGCATAACAGGATGTCACACTAAGAATTCAATGCATCACTCCATTTTAATGTGTTAAGTTTTTCTGTAACACAAGTGATGCCAGTAGTCAATTTTTTTTCTCTCCTCTGTTTCTTAGTCATATGCTCTTTATTGTGGTGTTGCAGGAGCCTCCCTTCCTGCCATAATTTTGAGTTTTTATTTCCAGACAAGGTCTGAAAAGAGAAAAAATGTGGTTATGGTCAAAAAGGTAAAGTTCAGATCTTGTTAACCTCACAACCCTAAGCTGAAAACATAAACACAATCAGTGTTTTAATTTGCTGTTTCGGAGAAAACACAGGTACAGATGCTGAACAAAACATTCCCAGTTTGTTCAGTGGTAGGAAAGATGAAATAGTTCCTTTGGAAAGCAGTAAAAAAAACCACCCCACCCTCTTCATAATGTACATTTTGATATGACTGATATTAATTAGAACATTTAGCCTTCAAATAAATAATAAAATAATTTAGATTATTGAAATTATTTCATATTGCAGGAATATTCTCTCCAGCATGTCCTCAAAACTGCTGGCTGAGAAACAAATTCTACTTGGCACATTACTTTGGCATAGATTGTATGTTCAGAAGTACAGATATAGAATACAATTTTAATCATTAGACTTAGAAAACAGAAACAGGCTAATGAAGAAAAACATACAAGTTGAATAGTTGGGGAACAGATGTTGATATCACTAAATGTACATATGCAATCAGAAATAGATGCATTAAAAAGTGGGCATGGTATTCAGGCGCTTGCACAGTGCCCTATGTTGTGCTGTTGGTAGAATTCTGGAAATGATTTTTATATTGAATATCTGTTTTCCACAGTGGTGGAAGATGTTTTTAGACCTTTTTGTAAAAGTAGCAATGGTACAATGTACTCTGCTCAAAAAAATTAAATGAAAACTTTTTAATCAGAGTGTAGCATTAAATCACTCAAACTTTTGGGATATTGATCTGGTCAGTTATGTAGCAGAGGGGATTGTTATTCAGTTTCAGCTATTTTGGTGTTAATGAAATTAACAACAGGTGCACTTGAGGGGCAGCAATGAGACAACCCCCAAAACAGGAATGGTTTTACAGGTGGAGGCCACTGATATTTTTTTTCCTCATCTTTTCTGACTTTTTTCTCTAGTTTTGCATTTGGATAGGGTCAGTGTCACTACTACCATGAGGTGATTCCTGAACCTTGCAGAGATTGCTCAGGTAGTCCAGCTCTTCCACGATGGTACAGCAATACCTGCCATTGCCAGAAGGTTTGTCGTGCCCCCCAGCACAGTCTCAAGAGCATGGAGGAGATTCCAGGAGGCAGACAGTTACTCCAGGAGAGCTGAACAGGGCCGTAGAAGGTCCTTAACCCATCAGTAGGACTCCTATCTGCTCCTTTGTGCAAGGAGGAACAGGATGAGCACTGCCAGAGACCTACAAACTGACCTCCAGCTGGCCACTGGTGTGACTGTCTCTGACTTCATGAGGGT
>VUQH01042173.1:0-11782 GCA_015106775.1 Etroplus canarensis | reverse complement strand
TGTCTCACTGTCTTCATACATGTCCTGCACCACCTTCACATACTTCTCTGCCACTCCTGACTTCCTCATACAATTCCATAGTTCCTCTCTTGGCACCCTATCATATGCTTTCTCAAGACCCACAAACAACTCCTTCACCTCTTTTTCTCGGTGCTAGTGTCTTGTTGTGTTGTCTTTTCATTGTGTCTTTCACGTCTACTGTTTTGCACTATTTTGATTTTTGCAATATGTTCTGGTTTAGATGAAAAGTGTTCTGTACTTGCATTGTCTGCAACTACACTATGTTGCACACGTTGCACTTTATTATTTATCTATTTATTATTTTTTTTCTTTCAAAGTTTTATTTTTAAATTTTAAACTGCTTAAAAAAAAAAAACCTTCCTGTCATATGTCTGTATGTTTATATGTTGCACCAGGTCCTGGAGAAATGCTGTTTCATTTCACTATGTTCTGCGTCAGCTGTATGTGGTTGATATGACAAATAAATAGCTCTTGAATCTTGAATCTTAAATCTTGTTGGCTCCCTTAACTTACATCAGTGTCTCTTTGGAACCCATATTGAGAGTGTCGGCAAACAGCTACTAAATGCAGGTTCTGCACTTGGAGTCAACTCCAGTTTGTCATGGAATGAAGGGACTGGTCTCACCTGGCCACAAAACCATTTATCAGCCAATTTTCCAGTTACTTTTGTACCTTAAAATGGGAGACTATGCACAATTATGGTACTAGTATTGGTAATATTTTCTACTTTTGTCAACCCCTCTGAATTAAAGCTGAAAGCCTGCACTTCATTCACATCTTGACTGGTGGTGCGCAGAGACAAAATTACAAAAACTGTCATTGTCCAAAAACCTATGGACCTAAATGTATGTGTTCTTAGCACTTTCTATTTCTTAGGTCAGTGCCACAAGCTGTTTGCCATCATTTTCTATATTTTACAAAAAGCACTAAAGTGTCCTGATCTTATATTTGTAATTTGTAAGAGTTAATTGACTAATCTGGTATGATTTCAAAAGAAGATTTTATTTCTTAAATTACCAATTATTTTTGTTTGATTCATTTATTAAATGGTACCTATAACAATTTTTCATGGCACAGTGAAATGTATACAGACTGCTTGTATTGTACAGACAGCAGTTCAAAACTAGATAGAATTTTTGATCACGTAAGACTAAAGAATCACATCCTTACATCTGAGATGCTGAAACCAGCGCACATTTGGCACTTATGTATACTAATGTTTAAAATGATGAATTTAAGATTTCATCTTTGATATTTTATAGTGACAGTACTTCAATAAGCACAAGTGATGATAGCAAAATGCTCAATTAGATTAACACACTTTGGATGGGAAATCATTGCAGCGAGGACAGGTTTTAGTTACTGATTTTCATCTGAAAAGAAAATGGAAGTTTCTGTGACGCATTAAGCAGAGTCTGAGTGCAGACAGGTCTATCCAGCTCCCAGAGTACTTTGTTTAACTTTGTTCAGCTGCTCCATGAAGAGAATATCATGAACCATGTGACATCCCAAGAAGAGTCCTATTTAAAAATGGCCTTGGAAAAACTGAAATCTGAAAGAGTTGAGTAGTTTGCTAGAGTCTAGCTTAATGCTGCAGTTACAGTTTATCAGATAAAGCTGCAAATACCTTTTAAACTTCAAACTCAAAACTACTGTCTCCCTGTAGTGTAGTTCTGGTACTTTTAATGTAATAAAACAAATACAATGGTGAGTAAGCACCTTTGGCTGCTCACTTGAAGTTCCCCAAGGGGTCACCACAGCTCATCAGTGATTTGGCAGAGATTTTACTCCAGACGCTCTTTCCGACACAACCCTCCCATTGTGAGAAGGGCTTGTTGTCGCCAAACCAAGGATCTTTTTGCTTGCAAGACAAATCACTACACTCCAGGGACGCTGAACAAATACAATAGTGTTAAACGATATTACACAATATTCATACTGGTAAGTGAGTGGTGAGTGTAAAATATGCAAAAGCAGACCATCTGATTGATGCTAATTTTGAATTTGACGTTACAGTTTGACAAATCTACAAACATATTAAACTTTTGTTGATAAATGGAGATTGCTGGATGTTAAGAAGTTATTGTGTTAATTATTCACAAAAAAAATGGTACAACTTGAAAAGAAATTTCCATCTATCCACCCATCCACCCATCCATCCATCCATCCTTCCTTCCTTCCTTCCTTCCTGCCTTCCGTCCTCTTATTATGCTTATTTAGTTTTTGTGTTTTTGACAGTATTAAACCGCTCAATCAGTAACACCAAAAAGATTAAAGGCACACTGATCAAAACCTATTGTCTTCATGGCTTGGCACCAGTGCATAAATGCTATGCCAGCTTTTGTGTTTTACTTTTTGTAACTGCACTGCATTTACAGTTAGCTGTGTCAGTTTGAACCTGAGCTTTGCACAAGCCTGAAACAAAGATCTGACTGTGGTCAATACCTGTTTTACAGGCCCAAATCTGCCTGATGCTGCCAAAAGACAAAGTGATGTTTTATTTGATTAGGCTTTCCTAAATTAAAAACAAACCTATGTATGTAACCATATGGACACACAAACATGCATTGAAAAGTGAGCATAAGGACTTAGCCAGAGCTTTAGTTGCAATATTCAAAATGTAGTGAAATACCTGGAAATACCTAACTAAGCCTCTTAGAACATTAGATTGTCATTTTAAAATACTGGTTTAATCAAGCCTTTTTTCAGTATCAGTTAAATCGACAACAGTAGTAAACTGACAGCTGACAAATTTCAGAGAGGTAAACCTAACAAATTCCAGTTATAACCCAGAACAAACCTCTGCACTAGTAGTACAGTGATGCTATTTGAGTAGGAGTTTTTGAGGGTTGGAAGTTTTTCATCTGTTAGCTTAACTGGCTCGTCTTTTCTGCAAGGTTTTGCTTTAGTTTGCCAAATCCAATGGCTACTTTCTGTTCCCCTCATCATTTCCTATTGGGAATTGTTTATCTACCCAATGAACAGTTTCTGTGTGGCTAAAGCTACAGAGAAATGGAGACAACGAGGTGAATGTTCTGGATTGGCCAAGTCAAACCCCAGATCTCATTCCAACTGAGAATTTGTGGCTGGACTTGAGAAAAGCTGTTCATGACCGATCCCCAAGCAACCTGACAGAGCTTGAGCTGCTTTGCAAGGAAGCATGGAGAAAAACTGCAGTGTCTTGATGTGCTAGCCTGATTGAGACTTATCCACACAGACACAGTGTACACAGTCCACACAGATTGCAACCAAAGGTGCATCTACTAAATACTGACCTACTGTAAAGGGGGTGAATATTTATGCAAACAATTATTTTACCTTGTATATTTTTAATTAATTGACATTAGTTTGTTAAACTCAGTTTTCGCTTTAACATGAAAGAAGCTTTTTTTTTTGCAAATTCTTGTCAAAAAAGCCAAATTATATTGATCATGATTTAATTTATTAAAGCAAGAAAAGGGTAAAACATCCAAGGGGGGTGAATACTTTTATAGTCGTCGTATATGGTTCTCTATTTAATCCATGGTATTTAGTCGACATATTTGAATTTCGTCCCTGTTGCAGTGGCACCAGTTGGAGCTGGGGCTGGGCCTCAGCCGGGAGCAGCATCCTGGCTGAATTCGGGACCCTTCACCTCGAATTTGTGCATCTAACTGAGCTGTCCAACAATCCCATCTACACAGAGAAGGTTCAGTATATAATTCACACTTCCACTTGTACTTTGCAGTGCACTTTACAGTGCTGAACAGGATGTTCTGATCTCTTATTACCACAATTTCTCTGCAAAATGTCTTTCAGCCTTGAGGCAATGGCATAATACAAGTTCGCTTTGTGAAACCATGACAGTACTTGAACCTGACAGCATGTGTATTTGCAGGTAATGAACATCAGGAAACTTCTGAACAAGATTGAGAAACCCCACGGCCTGTACCCAAACTTCCTCAGTCCAGTCAGTGGCAACTGGGTCCAGCGTAAGTACTGTGATGAATATATACAGGATGTTTATTCTAGTCAAACATAAGTGCAGTTATTTAAAGATTATGGGTACTGTGTTTTCTGGAAATACTGATTGAATGGTTTTATTTGTAATGGCCCAAAGCCCCATTTGTACAGGTTCAAGTCTGTGGCTTTTTATATACAGCATTGTTAGAAAAACATACTTTAAAGTTAAACTGGTATCACAGTTTCACTTGGGAAGGTCATTTTTGTTGCCTACTATGTAATACAGTAATTGTGTTCCTTGTGTGGGTCAAGACTCCAAGAGTTCGAGGTCACTGAATGTGATTTCACATTTTTTCTTTTCTATTTCCCACCCTTTTCTTTGGCTTTCACATCACTGACAGACCTTGAATCACCTCAGGCGTCAAAGCTCTTTCAGCTCTTCGTCTGTGTCATCCACCCGTCCATCCAATTCCTTTCATTTGAAATATCAGGCTCATTCTTTAGCAGTGGTTATATGACTCCCATTGCTCTGGGTTATTAAAATGATAATGAATTCAATTACTTGAGGAAATTGGATCTTTCCGATTTACCTGAAAGAAAGAAGGGTGGAAATCAGGTGATTAGACGGTGTTTAGATTAAAAAGGTGGCAATCTGAATCATTACAGTAGCTAATTGTTGTGGGCAAGTATATCGGAAGGCATAAATGTATATAAATATCAGCATAAAGAAAAAAGCTTTGACTTCACAGCTTTTTCTCATTTGTCAGTGTCAAGGACAAACACCGCAGCACTGTGATAACCTTGCAGAAGAGGCAGCAAAGGTGTATGTGCATGTAATGAGTATTAGTGGATTAATGAAGGCTCATCCTTGCCTTCTGTGTAATATAATATTCATCTTTATGAATTCAAATGTGGAATTAGAACAGGCGAGACGAAAATCAACAGCCACTTGTGTCAGTTTCCACTGACAAGCCTGAAGTGTGTTAGATAATTTAGGTTTTAATTTTGAAGTAAACAGCTTTCTAATGTCAATAAACAAAATCTCAGGGTTCCCAGTTCATGAAAACCATGAATTAGCCAGAAAAGCCAAAGGTATCTCAACCGCAACAGACAAGTTTATAACTTTTTCATAGATATATAATTAAGTCATTACTTACTGTACCTATTGTGGTTAGCAGCATAGTGTTTATATAATAAATGAAGAATGCAACCCTACTGCTCACATGATCCATGATCGCAGTGGAAAAAAATCACAATGAGTTTCAAGTCTGATCTTAGGCTGTATACTTTGTAAACTGTGATCCAATTTTGAGGCAAAAAGAACAGTGAAGCAGGGTATGTTTTAGAGCAGGCTTACCTTGTGATTTACCTTTATTATTATTATCTTTATTTGTTTATAAGCTGCTATAGTACACATGGGCAAAATATGCCCTGGGGGCCAGTACTGACCCATGGACCATCTCAATCCTGCACCCAGTGTCCTAAAAGGAGCCCCCCCCCAAAGTTGATAAAAGAGGCAGCTTTGCCAGGCATGTGTACACTGAACCCAAAGTTTCATGCATAAATTAAATAAACCCCTCTGGGATTAATAAAGTATTCTGATTTAATGATCACATCATATCAGATGAATAAAAAAATAAAAAAGCAAAATATACTTGGTGATATACCTTGGAAGCCTGCTCATGTAAATGGCATGCAGTGGAAATTCAGTATATTTACAAAAATGTGTAATTACATATTGTAGTATTTTATTATTTTCTTCATTTAGTGTTGCAGGTCTAAACTGTGATGGTATTAACATTTGAGTTAGCTACACAAATTAACACTGCCACTTTGGTACACACTTTCTAAATGACTTAATTTGTAAATTTAACCATGTATATGTTCATAATTTGAATCTATTTAATTGATTCACTAATGCAAGTATATATGATATTATAATTATATTAAACAATTAAGTAGATTGTACAGCAGACTGACTCAGAAAATTCAACATTTTCTAACAGAAAGTTCTTGACTTAAGGAACAAATAGGCTTATTTTGAAATAATCATCATGTCTTTTAAAATTCGTGGTTTTTAATATATTTCAGCTGTTTGTGTGTCATGTTTCTATTTGGTTATTCAATGTGGAGCCGTTTGCTTATATCAAAGTTGGGCTTGCCCTCTAACAAAAAATGGCGCCCATCCCTGCGCTGTAGCATATGAGCGTACAGGATTTCTCGGCAAGACAACCAAGATTGCTTAGCTCTAGCTCTAGGCTTCAAGATGAGATTTTTTAGACCAGTGGGTGACGTCATGGTGACTGCAGCCATCTGTTATTTAAAGTCTATGGTTAGCAGTAGTGACAGTGCTTGCTGCAGGTAGGATGGTTCTACTGAAACACAACAGATACGAATTTTAAATAAAGTCTCCTACAACCTAAATCAATGTCAGAATCCCTTGTACTTGTTGTGTAAAGGTGTTCTACATCTCACAACAACCTGATAATATTTTATGTAGAAAGCAAGAACTTAATACTTTTCAGCACCTGCAGAAAAGCTGAATAATAACCTGCATTTGTTTGTACAGTATATGTGACCTAAAATTTTCCCTTTTAGACCATGTTTCCATTGGCGGCCTTGGGGATAGCTTTTATGAGTATCTGATCAAATCATATCTGATGTCAGACAAGACGGACGATGATGCAAAGAAGATGTACTACGGTGCACTGGAGGTATGGAAATCTTTATCTTTCAATTAACACAAAAAAATCCTTTCAGTCAAGCACAACTTGGATAGATAAAATGATAATTACAGTAATTATCATAAGCTTTTAATAAAACAAAGAGCAGCATTTGTTTTACATGCAGCAAAAATAAAAGACAAACAAGAAGAGGACAGCATGCGTCTTGTTTTAGGGGATAGTTGAAGGCTGAGTGAACACTGTAAACCCTTATCAGACAAGGAATAATATGACTGTAGCTGTGATTAGACAGCAGCTGTAAGGAGAATGTTTTTGTATGCTGTAATGATAAATAACTGTTCTCCCACTATCAGCAGAAAAATATCTGTTTACTTGAATGTGCTGCCTGGTATGAACATGGATAAAAATGCATTATTAGTTGTCTGTTTTCCTCTTTCAGGAAGATAATGTCAGAGCAAAGTACAGTGCCTCTGGCTACAATTACAATATCATAGAAAATATCTTAAGATTGCCATTGAGAATTCCTCAGTTTTCAGAGGGTCAAGCCAGAGGCAGAATTACTAATTACAGACTTTCTTTCTCCCCGGTGACTTGGTATTTAAATGGCCAAGGACCCCCGCACTTTTAGATTAAGTTATATGCTGCATGTTTATACAGAGATCTGAGGTGAAGGCATGGCACAACTCATTATCTTTGGCATTCAAATAAAAGTAGACTTCTAATTAAAACAGTATTGAATGAGAGAACATTTTCTAATTATGCTATGCCATGATTACTGCTAACAACAGCTAATTAGTGGGAAAAACATCAGTCTCCAGCCTCAAGAAAAATGCTTTTTTCAGAGAACATGGTATTTTTAAACTATGTATAACCCCCCGTACTTATCACGAAATGCTCCCCATGCTATATACAAGAATTGTAAGCGGGAAGAGCTGATTTTTCAAACAGTGTACTGACAAGAAACACCTGCAAAGAGAAATTACAAACCTGAAATTTGTTGAATTTTCTGGGATTGAAACTCAATATTCTTTATTTTCTTCAGTCATTTACTTTAACACATGCAGCAAATACAGATATTTACTGTGTAGCAGCCAGGTTGGACTCATCCTGTATATAAGTGAAGACCGTCCTTATATACAGACAGGTGCATGCACCTCTGTTAGATTCTGGAAAGTATTGGAAAGTATATAGTATAGTATTGTTTTTGCCTGAATGTGAACATAAAGCCATGATGTTAAGTTTGTCAATTCAGTTCACTTCAGTTGATATAGCACCAGTTAACAACAAAAGCCACCTCAAGGCACTTAACACTGACAGTTAAAGACCCTACAATATTAAGGATTAATCTACAACTATCAGACGATCCCTTATGAGCAAGCACTTAGTGACAGTGGGAAGAAAGAACTCCCTTATCAGGGTATGAACAAAAATAATAAGAATATACTTATCTCTTAGCAGTGACTGCATGTTAATGGTATTGCAGCAGAGTTGACTGTTGTAGATAACAGACTGGTATTGGTATGCTGTGGTTTCTGTCTTGTTAGCACTCTTATGTTAATACTGCTGATGGCCACTAACTATGATTGTTGCACTTAGCAACCATGCATATTTATTACTCATTTCAGTAAGGCTCACATATTGTAGCACTGGTAAATATAAACCTAATAAAATTCTTGTTAATACTGTTACTTTAATTTTAGCTCTTTAATTATGTATGTATGACAAAAAGATCCTGAGAGATTTTGCATAACTTTGATACTGATATTTTTATTGGTTCAGTCATCACATTACACAGTCTAAATGGTTCAAATAAAGCCCATAATCTGTATAGTGAATAGTGACTGAACAGGCTCAGCTAGAAGCAATGTGTGGCCTACTTTATTCTCAGTGAAAATTCTCAGGAAAATCTGAGCTCCGGGAGAAAACCTAGACAAGCGTGGGGAGAATATGCAAACTCCACATAGAAGGGCACTACCTGGGTTTAAACCCAGGACCCTCTTGCTATGAGGCAACAGTGCTGACCACTGATTCACCATGCTGCCTCGTTAAAACCTCCTAACTCAGAAAACAACAACAAAATTGTTTACACGTGTAACCCTCAAAAATATCTTTGTAGACTATTATTTTGAAAACCAAAAGTGGATTGCGCATGTTTATATCAGCATTATTTCATAATTTAACCCTGACAATAAAAATGCATCGTCTTCCAATGTTTTTTCAGCTTTATGTACAGTGAAATTACAAAAACCGCTCAAATCATTTCGATGCTGCATTGACAAAACTTTTCTTTTAGATCTTAATTCTTCATGCTCCTTTAGAGGGATAAAGTGTGATATTAATATAATTAGCAATACTAATTAGTTAGCATTTATGCACAGGTCTATCAGATTGGTCTAATTTCCAAATATTCCTGAAGCATCACCATAGACATTATCACAGAAACACCTAATTATCTTAGCTAATCATCTGTATTATAAAAAGTCCCCACCTGCATTCTCTTACTATATTGTGTGTACTCTCTCCTTAGCTAACCTTGAAAGATAACAAAATTCCTTCCTCAGACCTTTTAAGACTCTGCAGTCAAGATGATCTCCTTCTCTTCTTCCAATTTCAGTTTGTAAATCCTCTATGCCTTTCTTTGCCTCTTCCGCTCAGTCCCTTCTACCTGAAGTGTGAGCAAAGGAGACAACGAGAAGACACGAGGAGATAAGAATCAAAATGAAACATCCTGTGCTGCTGGAGCAGCAATTTTAAAGCCTATTAAAGATGACACTTGACACAGCTGCTTACTGCTGTATTTTGTGACCTCTGTCAGAGAAGCACGAAGTTCATGAAAAATTAGTTATTTACTTTCACTTGAATTGATGACGTGACAAGAGTGCAGAGATGTAACTAGATTTTATTTATTTAATAAATAGAAACAATTAGGGGTAGAAGGTTTGGTCGCACAGCTGACCATCATTTAATTACTTAATACAAGTTATAAATACAAAATCCACTTTCATTTGTAGAGTCCTGCTGTTAACATGATTTCTGTATTCCAATTGTGTGGCAAACATCTTATATGCATCATGGGTGTCACGTAGACTGCCACAAAGAATCTAAATATGTGGGAAACACTGAGAAGGGTAGGGCCACAGCTAACTGGTGAACAGTGACCAAACTTTCAAAAAGAGTGAGGGGATTGTCCATTAGTAAATCAATTGTAGATGACCTTGTGTTCTCAGAATTTTAAAAATGTTAAATTGAGTTACCAAATACACTCGCACAGTCATTAATATATGTGGGTGACCTGCCCAAGTAAAGCTTTATGTGTGGGGAAACACTAGATATATCTTTACATAAGTAGCACGTCCAGCAAGGCTCCTTTCTCCTTGAGATCCACTTAGGAACTAAAAAAGTCCTTCAAAATGCAGAGATTCATTTCTGTGTCATGGGCAGGTAGACATTTATGATTTTTAAGTACTCATATGTTCATGCTGAACCAAAAACACCAGTGAAAGAAAGTTGTTCCAGATGTTGATCATGGTTTTGCTTTAATTGTATTTAGAAAGGAGTAACTTATTGGTGCAAACAGCATGCAGATGATGACGTGGGCAGGTCTGGTTTAAATATTCCTCTGTGTGTGTGTTACTGCAGGCAATTGAAGCCAACCTAGTACAGAAGTCTCCTGGTGGTCTCACCTACATGGCTGAGTGGAGAGGTGGAATCCTGGACCACAAGATGGGTCACCTGGCCTGCTTCTCTGGTGGCATGATTGGAATTGGAGCTGATGATGGAGCACCGGAGAAGAGGCAGCATTACCTGGACCTTGCTGCTGAGATCACACATACATGCCACGAGAGCTATAGTCGCTCAGGTAAGTAAAAATGTCAGAGCTTTTGAAGGGTGTCTTTTTAGAGTGTGCGCAGAGTCTCTGCTTTGGAAGGCTATGCATCAGTTCAGGTCAGGAGGCTCAATGTCATACAGCAGATGAGTGACTAACCCTGCTCATTTTGTGGATATACAGCACGTAAATGGACCATGTCAAATTGAGGAATCAGTTTTTTCTCATTTTGCAAATCACCTTTTTCCATTCATTTATAAAGAGTAGCCTCATTTGGTTTTTGCTCTAGAGATCTGCTTAGGCCTAAAAATAAGACCTGGGTAATACCTGTGCCTTTCAAACCCAACTAAAACAAACCCCTTGGGTACTACTGAATTTGAGACCCTAACACATCCAGAGCCAGAGGATACATATTTGTAATTTCCTACTCTGAATCAAAAAATATATGTTCGCTTTGAGGATGCTCTCTTACAAATGGAACACTCCTGTCTTCTACAGCTTGATAAGCAACAGTTGTAGTAGCAATTCCCAAGTTTTATTCAGGCATCAGCATATAACACATTAGAGTTTCAAAATGAGAACAAGTTTGAAAACTCCCCTTTTGAAAGCGTTAAAATAAATTTGTTACTGACAATTAGCTAGCAGGTTCAACAGTTTTAATTGGCTGTCAAAGAGTGAGAGAGAGAGAATTTTCCTTTCAAACTACATTTAAAAATGAATTAAATCAGCTCAAATCCTAAAGGGTATGCAAAATAGAAAACAAACTGAACAAACACGTAGACCCTTGTCTGGACCTGTCAGGTCACTGAACACCAAAATAAAGAGTTATTTTGTTATTTTAGTTATTTTTTTTTTTTAAGACCTGTCCTGTCTGGCAGCATTAGCAAGCAGAATCATCGTCTGAATGCTTTATTGTGCCAAACACATTTGATTTGCCAAAAGGAGTTCTATAAACTTTATAGGCTCCTCTTGTTGATATATTTCTTTCTTTATTTATTTTTTGCCAGAGCAGACAGGTAGAGAAGAGGAAAGAGAGAAGAAGAGAAGAGAGAAAAAAGAGGAAGAGTGCATATTCGGAAGCCAAGCACTGCATCTATAAAGCGCATACTGCAACTGAAATAAGAAAAACAGACATGTGATATATGATACGCAAGATATGCAAACATACAATCATATAAACATACACATATGAATGTGTGAGGTGTGTGTTTGTCACAGAATGTACTTAGCACTGAGGGTGGTGCGCCGCTCCCGTACTACCCAGAAGCAAGTCAGACAGCGGCAGGCCCGGGGGACCCAGGTCATCTGC
>VUQH01042171.1:0-17858 GCA_015106775.1 Etroplus canarensis | reverse complement strand
TTCTGTGGAGCGTCGTGGTGGAATGAGTCTGCTGCTGAACGTGCTCCTTGTCTGTCCAACACATCATGCAGAGGGTGAGAAGGATTGTCCACTATTGTCCTTAATCTGGACAGCACCCTCCTTTCTGACACCACTGTCAGAGTGCAGCTCCACACCCACAACGTTACTGGCCTTGTGGATCAGTTTGTTGAGTCTGTTGGTGTCCACTACTCTGTCTGCTGTCCAAACATTCTACAGCATAGAGGATGGCACTAACTACCACAGACTCATAAAACATCCTGAGCATCGTCCAGCAGATGTTGAAGGACCTGAGTTTTCTCAGAAAACAGAGACGGCTCTGGCCCTTCTTGTAGATGGTTTCTTTGTATTTAATCAAGTCCAGTTTATTGTCATTGTGAACACCGAATTATTTGTAGTCGTCTACTATCTTCACACAGACCCCATGGATGGAAACAGGGGTCAATGGTGTTTTGGTCCTTCTCATGTCCACAACCACTTTAGTCTCTATGACATTAAGCTGCAGATGGTTCTGTTCGCACCACATGACAAAGTTGTCAACTACAGTCCTGTACTCTTCATCACCCTCTCTGATGCACTCTACTGTGTTATTCTATGCCTTAAGGGCATTTTAACTATCATACACACATTCACACTCTGATGGATGCTTCGGAAACAATTTAGGGATTGATCCACCAGCCTGCGCTAGACGACCCGCTCTACCCCCTGAGCCACAACCACACCACTGCGCTTTAAAGTGCACTTATTCTGTTTTTTCTTAGTGTTTGTCATATTTTGCATTATAATGATTAATAAGCTTTATTTATATAACACTTTTCTTAAAGTGCTTCACAAAAGAAATTTATCTAAATATTTTTAAAAACACAAGTAATAGAAAATAGAAAACTAAGTATTGTGGCTAAAGTTTCATGTAATGAGGTCGGGTCAAGTAAAGCTTTAAACCTCTGCTGTGAGTCTCTGTAGCACCAATGCTCCATGCTGCTGCTCCTTTGTTCTGCAGCTTCACCACCAAAACACTAGTTGGTGGCGAAAGGATGGAATAGATGGAAGTGACAGGCAGAAGCGACTTGTGGTTCGATTTCTAGAGCGGTACACATCAGGTTACGGCATAGGGTTTCACAAGATTCGGCAGTCATGACGTACCTGTGTACGTCTTCGCTGTAAATCCTGTGAACTGAAAGCTCAGGCTTCACACTGCTGTAAATACTCCACTTGAGTCTGGTTTTTTTGTCTGCTATTGACTCTGTATGATGTCACAATGGGGGACATCCCTAATACGGTCATCTCCGCCGTAGCTGAGCTGCAAAGAAGCACCGCCCACCTGCTGTTTGAATCCTTGCCACAAGCAACCAGGTAAATAGGGATTATTTTGAGCTGTGAATCTTGTAAAGCTGCTCTAGTACAGAATGAGCAGAATGGGTCCACATTAACGAACTGACTGAATACAAGTCATGCTGGGTGTGAATACAGTTGGCGTACAGTAATTGTTATTTGTGTGTATTTTTCTCTTTTTTCAGTCCATTTGAGAAAAACCTCAGTTAATGAAACTGGTATAGCAGTGCTGGATGCTTGCAAAGCTGTGGCTCATTAAACCTACTTTGATGCGTAAAAAAATTTGCAATAGTTTGTTAATTTAAAGTAGTAAATGCAGAAAAACAAAAAGTCAAAGTGCCCGTTTTGTCCCGCCAACTCAGCAGGAAATCCTCACATTTAAGAAGCTGTGACAGCCAATAAATTGGTTATTTTATTCACCATCCCACAAAATTACTGCCTGTACATTTTCCTGCATTTTGCATACCTGCACATCAGCACAGAGTGGAATTTTTATGTCTTCATTTTACATCGAAAGGCTTTTATTGTGAAATTGGTGGCAGTGGGTTTCATTAACAACAACTTTAAAGCAGACGCAGGCGTTGATGTTAACTTATAATAAACCCAACAGTGTGTCAGTCCACCATGTACCCACTGTCTGCAGCAAATAACTCTTAAATACACGATCTCAAATATAAAGTTTATTTTTTTAAATAAAAAGTTTCAGAGGTGTTATTCTTTCAGTGGGAAATGCAGGATATGTTGTGCACTTTTACAAGGCAGTATTAGTGGGATTGAGTCAAAATAAAGTGCAGTGAATACGATGGATAACACACAGATTTAGTTCTTTTTTGCTGGAATTTGCAGATAAGAAAAAATTAATAAACTGGAACAGTTTTTGTTTGAACGCTGCCCACTATCAGAGAATTTACAGTAACTTTTTATTTTTTTAAAGTTTGCTCTGAAAACTCTTAACTGTAATACTTTAACATGTAGCATGTTGTTTGTACATTACTCCCCTCCTTTTTTGTTCACATTATTTCTTGGATTTCACATTCTCACTGTTCAGTTCTCCTCATCAGTGCACTACATGTAAATAAACTGTCACTCTGCCCCCCCTCCTCCATGCTATCTGTACATTGTAAATGACATCAGAAATATTCTTTGTTTTTGTTGTTTTTCAGCGATCTGGATGACTGTTAGTCGTACTTTTGTACAATCATATCAGCTCTGTGCGTGTTTCAGGTTTCTTGTTTTAAGCTCACTGCACCTTCAGTGTGTCTGAATATTTTAGTGTGGTTTTTTTTAATGAACATGATGTTAAAAACCAACCATTAAAATGCCTGTTCTCCCAAACGGACGCGGGGTTTGTGTTACACGTGACCCGTGATGCCGCGACTTTATGTCCTATCATTTTTTTAAATTTTTTTTAAAATATTCGTCCATCCAGCCATGAAGCTTTCAGTGTGATTTATTTTGAATTTTTCTTTTCCTCCCTACCTGTGAAACGTTTTTACGTCATTCCAGTTTGTATTTCTGCTTTTGAATTGCATGAGTAAAGGTGTATCTCCAGCTCCTCTGTTCTTCTCTTGTTTCTTCCCCTCAGAGTAACGCAATACAACAATTTTTTTTCTCTCCCCCTTCTGTTGAGCTAATTTCACCGCCTCGAGGCTGTTTGCAGCTTGAATAAGTGAGTAAATCAATCAAATGGTCATAATCGCCTTTTCACTGCTCTTATTTCAGGGTATTTTAGTACATAATACTGTGTGTGTACTACATGAATCCTCCTTGTACTTTAAGTACTTTCAACAGGAATAAAATCAATGTAAGGCTTCCTTTGTTCTCACCTCCTGTTGCTCTGTCCATATGTAAACTATTAATCGTGGCTTAACATTTTCTATGCTCCCTACTTTTACTTTTTTTTTTTTGACACTTTAGCTAGCAATATGTATATAAATATATTCTATGTGCTAACATGGAGGAAATAAATGTATCAACAAGTTCTCATGAGTCCATTTATGTTGCTTTTGAAGACTGGACTTAAGTGGTGAGACATATTTTGTATGCATGGTTGATTAGAATACTTTAATGTATATACAATATGATCAAAAGTCTTGAACCACTCCTCCTTTCTCTTTGTTTTGCTTCCAAGGAGCCAGACACGCTCTTCATTTTTTAAATTGGTACTGAACAATAGTTCCCCAGGCTGGCTGCTTTTTCACTCATCTTCAATCCAGTCCTTGTACCTGACCATTTTCACTGGAATGTTTTTATTCTTTGTTAGGCCACATAACACTGCCCTATGAATCACTCAAGGTTTAAAAAAATGCACCTAACACAAGGGTGAACCAGTGTCATGTCTACACGTAATAACTAGGCAAACCCAGTTTAAATTGTATTTTTAGGCTCTTTGTACCGGCAGCCTGTCACAAAAGCACATCATTTGCTCCCATTTCTTTAGTCGAATCTATGAAAAATGCCAAAAATAACAGGTTGACAGGCATGAAATAGTACTTTTGCATCAACAAGGTCATTCCCAAAGGGCTATTAGCTGAAAACTTGGCGTAGGGAACACGACAAATGAGTGACAGAAGTAGTAGTGGCAGACCTAAAATACTGTCTACAGCAGATGAACGATATCTGAAAGTCAAATCCTTGAGAAATAAAAAATGCAGCAAAGACCTGATACAGGACCTGAAGGATGTTCCTGGCCCTTCAGTTAATCTATCTACTGTTCACTGAAGCCTCATCAGAAATGGTCTGAGTGAAAGGGTGGCTGTCACGACCCAGGGAGTAAAGCCTGAGGTTTGCCAAAATACACAAGAACTGGACTGAAAATCAGTAGCAACAGGTCTTATGGAGTGATGAATCAAAATATCAATTTTTTTTTTGTAGCAAAACATTGTCAGTATGTTCTGAGGAGGTCAGGAGCAGTGAGTGTCAGCAGCCATCTGTAAAACACAGTGAAGGCTCTGTCATGGTTTGCTGTGGCATTTCAGGCAGTGGTGTTGGGGATCTTGTCAAAATTGACGGCATTGTGAACCTAGAAAAGTAACAGATTTTGATCCACTATGCAACGCCATCTGGAAAGCATCATCACCGTCTGCAACAACTTAGTTTTCCAGCATGACAATGATCCCAAACACACTGCCAATCCAGTAAAAGCCTACCTTAACAGAAAAAACACACAATTGGAACGCTATCAGTCATGGACTGACCTCCACAGAACCCAGACCTCAACATTATTGAAGCATTGTAGGAACAGAACAAAAGGCAGCCAACGTCCAGAGAAGAGCTTTTAATGTCCTTCAAGAAGCCCGCAGAACTATTCCTGAAGACCACTAAAAGAAATGACAAAGCTTGGCTAAGAGAGATCAAGTTATGGTATTAAAGAATAAAGGTATCATTTCAGTCTTTTTCAGGCTCATACAAATTGTACAAACTCCGTTTTAGCCTTATGTATTGTATTTCCATCATGTTTGCATGCAAGTTCCAATAAATCGTTGCTGGCAAATACAAAGAATTGAGGGGGTGGCTCAAGACTTTTGCACAGTATTGTATTTAGGTTTTAATGTTGATTAAATATTGTGTTTGTCTGCCAAGGGACTGCAGATGGAAAATAGCTAGCAGCTAAATCTAGTACAACTCCTCTGTTCTCTTACAACTTTAATAAAAGTTTTTTTTTTTTGGTTTGTTTTTTTTTTACGAGCATCAATATTTCAGTTGCTCTGGATGATGCTGAACTACTTTCTGCTGAAGAAATAGTTCCTATAAAAGATAGGAGCATTTACTCTAGGGATGGTTTCTTGAAAGACTGCTGTGCTTCTTTAAGCTCTGATCTCACCTCCACTGCAAGATAAATTAAAGGTAAGAGAGATGACCTTTGGTCTGTAATTTTAGGTTAACAGTTTTATTTAATAACAGCAGTGAGCAAAACACAGCAGTCATATAAAATGTCCAAAAACATTCAGTATACACTCACTGGCCACTTCATTAGTACTGGGATGGACCCTGTTTTGCCTTTAGAACTGCTTTAATTCTTGCTGACAGATTCAGCAAGGTGCACATTCATGATGTGAATCTCCTGTTCCACTACATCCCAAAGGTGCTCTATTGGGTGGAGATCTGCTGACTGTGGAGGCCATTTGAGTACAGTGAACTTGGACATGGTCAGCAAAAATGCTCAGATAATCTGTGATGTTTAAATGATGCTCAGTTGGTACTAAAGAGCCCAAAGTGTGCCAAGAAAATATCCCCCACGCCATTACACCACCACCAGCTGAACTGTTGATTAAAGGCGATCTATACTTTGATGTCGTTTATCCAAAAATCAGAGTCTAGACTAATCACACCAGGCAATGTTTTTCCAGTCTTCCAGTTGTCTAGTTTTGATGAGCCTGAATTGTAGCCTCAGATTTGTTCTTAGCTGACAGGAGTGGCACTCAGTGTGGTCTTCTGCTGCTGCAGCCCATCTGCTTCAGTGTTTCACATGATGTGTATTCAGAAATGCTCTTCTGCACACACTGGTCACTGTTGACTTCCTATCAGCTCAAAGCAGTCTGGCTAATCTGCTCTGACTTCTGGCATCAACAAGGCCTTTCCATCCAGAAAACTGCCACTTACTGGATATTTTCTTTTTTTTGGAACATTCTTTGTAACCCCTAGAGATGGTTTCACCTAAAAATCCCAGTAGATCGGCAGTTTCTGAAATACTTAAACCAGCCCGTCTGACACCAAAAACCAGGCCAAGTTCACTTAAATCCCCTTTCTTCCTCTGTGTGATGCTTAGTTTGAACTTTAAACGATACTTATAGCACTTTTCTACTGTAAATGAGCATTCAAAGAATTTTTTACTCCACACCTCATTCACCCCTCTCACAGCACTTTTTATTCTATGCCTTTAAGTACATTTAACTATCACCAGCACATTCACACTCTGATGGATGCATCAGGAGCAATATGGAGTTAGGTGTCTTGCCCAAAGACACTTTGGCACGTGGACACAGCTGGGGATTGAACAACTACCCTTCTGGTTGGAAGGCGACCTGCTTGACCTCCTGAGCCACAGCTGCCACGATAGTTTGGTAAAGATCCAGCAAACAAATCAGTTACTGTAATGGTAACAAGATTGGTCACAGCCTGAAACTACAGCCTCTGCAGTGACAAAAAAAAGTTTAATGGAGCCCAAATCAAACTGCTGAAAAACACCACATACTGTTAAACAGTCTATTAAGCCTATATTCATTCATTTTAATTGCTAAATTGAGTGGCTTCATGTAAAAATGTATTCTAATAATTAAGCTATTTGTTCCGGCTTTGATAGGAATTTGTGAAACTGTGAATAAAGTATCATGAGACATAATGCTGGACAGTAACACTACAGTGTGTGAGGGCAGCCTGGTTTGTACAATGTATGACACAATGACCTCCGTCTGTGACGTAAGACAGTAGTAGTTCAGGTTCCCCAAATGTGCTGAATAATAAACAAGAAACTTTTTTATTGTCAAAATTGTTGAAATTTATTTAACTGAAAGATTTTATGTCGACTCAAATAAGACGTTTTAAAGCCTTTTATTTAAAAAAAAAAAAAAAACAAGGGACATACATTTTGCTGATAAAAGAAAGAGAAACAAACTGAAGAAAGTGCCTTTTTCTTAAAAAAAAATCCTCATGTTGAAAGTCGAACATTCTCAGCCAAAGAAGCTTGACCCTAACTCAGACTAAAGGCCGTGCTCCTCTGACATTTGACCTCTCTACAGCTCTTCAACGAGTTAAAGGGTCTTTGATAAAACGCCTTTCTTCCTGTCATGACATCACTGTATGAGCCCTGATTGATCTGTCCATGGAAAAATATGAAGGACTTCCCACTTTGATATTTACAACGAGTGCTGCTGACGGTCTGTTTGAAGGGAGGAGTTTCATTCCAGCAAAGAGAGTTTGAAAAGAGTCAGAAATGTTATTGTTTATTACATTTTAAAGACCAGAAAACCAGTTTGTTCCCAGAGAAATGTGAGAACTATGAAGAGTTCTGATCCAAAGTGATGTAATTCCCCCTCGTCATCACTAGGTGTCAGCAAATTACTGGAGGACAGGAGATTGGAGAGGTTGGTTCAACTACTTTTAATGAGTTGTTACAGTCATGTCTGATCTTCAATTACTAACCACTGCCTGAGTGGGACAAAACATCACCACGACAGGACGTTTTAATGCTTCCTCTTGTGATACTGGTGCCAAAATATGAATTCTTTAATGGAAGCATTGAGAAACTTGAAGGAGATTGTCGGACGAATTTGATTACATTATGACTCCTCGCGGTTGTGTGTTTAAACAAGGGTAAAGTGAACTGAAGTCACCTAAGTTGCAGTGAAGAAGAAGCACCAAGGAACAAAAGCAGAGCGGATTAAAATTATTTTAATAAAACTGAATAGTATTTATTATGCAATCGCTATTTTTAGCATTTTTTCATTCTTTAGTTGCACAGATATGATGTTTTGTCGACTTGCCATGTATTGTAGAATCACCATATCACGATCAGCATGTACTAGTATCATTTCATGAGTTACTTTCTAAATCTCACCCATCATTGCCTAAACCTCCAATTTTTGCAAGTAATACACCGAGTTTCCAAGTGAAGGAAATAATTAAAGCTTCAAAATTAGTATTACCGTTTGCCTTTAAAACAAATTAATTTTGATCTTGAACAAAGTGCTACACTTTTGCCATGGTCCTAGTTCTTGACCGACCCTAATTTACCTCACCTAATGGTGACATGTATGTATAGATGGCAGAGGAGCACAGGCACTTATTTTATGAAGATTACAGTCTAGACCATCACTGTTAGACGTAGTGATTCTTGCAAAAAGGGAAAGTGGCCATAAAATGACAAAAGCAACCTTAACCTCGAGGTGAAGACCCATTAGGTGATCATTAAATATACAGGTTTGATTCAATTCTGACCAATACTGTAGGAGGAGTAGCGATTCTGGTGAATGGATGATGGATGTCTCGCCATGGCATTATCTCAGTCCATTGGTCAGATAAGCTTAAAATAGCAAAAGCTTTTATTCTACAGTTTTATGAGTCAAATTCTAGCTTCTTTACAATTTCGGTTAGGCAAAGTTTTACTGCTGACATCTAAGAGTGGGAGAAAAGTTGCACATTTTGATGCGTTATCGTGCCTGTGGTTGTGCACATCTGTGTTGGTTTTTGCCTACGCAGCCGATGCATATGTGCTGTTGTGCAGTCCTCCAAAAATGCAACCACATGCATCTCAACATAGATGACACTGTGGGTAGATCAAACACCTAGCAGGCTAGGACAGGAAGGGAAACATAGAGGGAAAAAGCTTATCAAAGATTAAAAAACCCTGCATAAAAATCATGAAACTCACAAAAATTCTGCTTGGTTTCACGCTGATCTTTATCACAGTTGGCTGAAGGCAAGAGTAGCTCACTGACCATTTATTTGTAACACTGCCCCCTGGTGACAGTAAATGGCTACCATATGTAGACAACGATACGTGAAGCGACATGTCTGGAGGACCAATGCAGTACTATAAATGAGCTTTTATACAAAGCACTGAGTAGAGACTAATTCAAAGAAAGCCAATCAGAAGTTGGAGGGAATTATTTAAAATTTAAGGGCACAAATTGTCATGTTTCTTTATTTCCCATGCAGGACTGGATCAGAACTCTTCCTGTGAATGCTGGAATAAAACTCCTCGAAGCATCAATTTATAATTTTCTATTTCAGACCAATGTGCAGACATACGGCATCGTATGTCAAACTGCTTCTGACTGGGATTAATCCTTACACTCATCTTTAATATAATCTATAATCATATATTTCTATTTTCCATAATATGCTTGATGTGAGTCTGCTTCACTCAAGATAATACAATGCTTTTTTGTAATATTAGCAAATATTCAAGAGCAAAACATTCTTGAATGTCTCGTCATATATTTCTAAAAGAGAAACAAAATAAATTAAATCAGTTTCTTTTTGTACATACTTACATGATATGAATTTATGTATTGTTTTGCTTCAGCCGAAGCTGCGAGTTTGTACGGAAAAATAAACTGAGTTAAAGGCTGCAGCTGTTAGTATATGAAAATTAGCACGCTGATTTTCCACTGAGATGGGGCGGTTGGTTTAGGAAAAAAAAAAAAAAAAAGTTTTGTAAAGAAAAACGTGAAAGAAACGTACCTCATCGTAAAACTGAGACACAGCTGCAACACGCCCCCCTCAGACCCCGCCCCTCGTATCAAAACATATGTTGCACTTTTTAATGGTTGATATCCTAAAAACTCAAAGTATTATTTTTGCCATAGTTTGTTTTGTTTTTGTGTAAATATCCTTTTCAAAAAATAGCCTAAACTTTTTTGAGGATATGTTAAAAAACAAACAAAAAAACCAAATACTTAACATGAAAATAGAGTGAGACACACGTAGTTGTAAAAGCCAGAATCTTTGCTATGTTAAGGATTGTCCTCTACTGCTGCAAGATTGCCACTTTTCAGTAAACGGTCGGCACACACTGGGAAATTTCTGGCCGTGGACGGAGGCGGCTGCCCTTCCTCTCAGACTGAGTACAACCTGAATACAATCTAAATGCCAGCACTCGATTCTGGGAGCTAGTTTGCTGCAGTACACGGCCTGGGAGGAGGCACTGCCCATGAGATGAACGTCAGGGCATAAAAAGTCGACTACTTGTGCCAGAAACTCAGTCCTCGGCTCCGGTTTTCCTTTCTTCAGTCTCAGGAACAGAAGTCTTTGTGTAGTCCTACTGCCAGGGCGGCGCTACATGTTGTAGGCCACATAGATTGGGTCCAGCTGGTCGGCCAGGAAGCCGTCACGCAGGTGCATGCGTTGCTTCTCTCCGCGAGAGTTGATGGGGATGACGCCGATGTCCACCACCACCACCACACCCACGATCAGGTAGTGCTCCTCCAGCACCACGTTGGTGACAAGGGGGACCAGGTCCAGGGCCTCCTGCTCTGAGCCGTCCAGCTCCACCACCACCACCAGCAGGTTGGTCCATGTGAACACCGCACTGCAGCAAGGAAGACAACATGACTCGGCAGCTGCTTCTGGTAAAATATCAGCCCGCAATTAGAATTATACATTTACACCAGCTACAGAAAGGGCTACCGTGATCCTGTCTGAAGCTGCACACCAAGACGTTTAAAGGGACAGTTCAACTCAAAAACAAATTCACCTACATTTTCTTCTGACCTGCAGTGCATTAATCCATCTAGATGACTTTGGTACGACTTGCCCAATTTTGGAGATTTTCACTGCAGAAATGTCTGCCTTCTCTTGAATGTTCTTCACCCCCTACCTTGTATTTCCCTAAGGTGCTACCACAGCAGATGGATCTCCATAGGTATCGTGGCAAAGATTTTATGCCAGATGCCCTTCCTGACACAACCCTCCCAGAAGGAGAGAGGCTTGTAGTTATACCTGGGCTCAAACCAGGGATCTTTCACTTGAATATAATGGTACATCTCAGTAATGCGTATAGTTAAGGTCTCTTTCCTGAAATCATGAAAGAAAGACTACATGAAACTGCTCACAACAGCCGATACATCTGAAATTGAGCAACTCACGCTGAAACGATCTAGATGGATAAAAAGTGCCACAGACAAAAGGAAACTTATGTAAATTTGATGATGCCTTAAATTATGGCTCAGTATATGAGGTTTTAGGAATCACATAAAGTGATGTGGCACTCTTCTTTTGGCTGCTCTCATTTCAGGTCACCACAGCAGATCACCTGTCTCCATCTCACCCTATCCCTTTCATCCTCCACTGTCACACTAGCCCTCTGCATGCCCTCCTTTACTACATGAACCAGCTGAGCTACCATCTGCCTCAACCAAAGGTCTCTTCCTGTTAAAAGGGAGTTCTTCCTTCCCACAGTAGCCGAGTGCTTGCTCATAGGGGATCGTCTTATTGTTGGGGTTTTCTCTCTAACACTACCTTACAGTGTAAAATGCCTTGAGGCGACGTGTGAATTGGCACTATATAAATTAAATTGAATTTTCTGTAGTCTTCCTCTTCTCCTGCCTGGCAGCTCCATCTTCAACATCCTTTGTCCAATATATCCCTTCTCTGCACATGTACAAAACATCTCAAAATTGCCTCTCTGACTTTGTCTCCAAATCACTAACCTTCCCCCTCTGATGTACTCATTTCTAATCCTGTCCATCCTGGTCACTCCCAGCATCTTCAGTTCTGCCACCTCCACCTCTTCTTTTTTTTGTCAGTGCCACCATCTCCAAACCATACATCATAGCAGGTCTCAAACCTTTCCTTTCACTCTTGCTGCTATCCTTGTGTCACAAAGCACCCCTGACACTCGTCTCCACCCACTCCACCCTGCCTGCACTCACTTCTTCACCTTTCTTGTGCTCTGTCCATTGCTTTGGACGGCTGACCCCAGGTATTTAAACTCATCCACCTTCACTACCGCTACTCCTTGCATCTTCATCATTTCACCTGCTTCCCTCTCATTCACACACAAGTATTCTGTCTTGCTTCTACTGACTTTCATTCCTCTTCTCTCCGGTTCACCTCTCCAGGCGCTCTTCAATCTCCTCCCTACTCTCACTACAGATCACAATGTCGTCTGTGAACATCATAGTCCACAGAGACTTTCACTGAGTGTTAATGAAGTAGCATTGGGTCTGTGTGCATTATGATCCTCACCACTCTGTGATGCTCTTGTGCGTCCTGATGACAGAGGTCTCAATGTCGATAGGGTGGTAACGCATGCCTCTGAGCTCCATGGCTTCCTCCAGAGCACCGACCACGTACAGGGCATCATGACGCTCTGCAAGCACACAAACACATTCTGTATCAGTTTAAATATATATTAATAAAACACCACTCTTGTCTCTCAATTTGAGCTACATCTCTATTATCTCTATTATCTGCACTGACAGGCAGCTTATAACCTGCATTTTTTATTTGTATGGTTTCAAAAAGTCTCAGAAGACATGAACTGGGGCTGACCTCTTTTCAAAGGAGCGAGAGTATTGAAACATGACGAGCGGCAGTTATTTGTTGTTATCCATGTATGTCACAAAAAGATTGATTGGTTAATCATTAAATAGGCCTGGATATCCTACTTTCAGTTTAAGGTTTGACTTTCACCTGTGAAGACTACATTTGTAGTTAAGAAGGGCAGATCAACATGAAGACCAGAGAGCTGTCTACGGGAGAAAAGCATGCCATTCTGAAGCTGAGAAAAGGGGGAAAGTCCATCAGAGGTATTTCAAAAACACTGGGCATAGCCAGTACCACAATTTGGAATGTCCTGAAAAAGAAGAAAACACCAGTGTACTGAGCAACAGGCATCAAATCGATCAGCCAAGGAAAACAAAAACAACTTCAGACAGACAAATGGTGAGAGAAGTAAAAAAAAACAAAAAACAAGACAGTTTATAACATCAGGAACAACCTCCAGAGAGCAGGTGTGGAAACTTCACAGTCCACTGTTTGAAGGGGACTTACAGAAGAACATTACTGCAAGATGCAAACCTCTCATCAGCAGTAAAAATCAGAAAGCCAGATTGGAATTTGCAAAAAAGTCAAGTCAAGATAAGCCACGTCTGGAGCGAAGTTTTATGAACTGATGAGACAAAGATTAACTTCTACCAACGTGATGGAAAGGCCAAAGTTTGGAGAAAGAAGGGATCTGCTCACAATCCTAATCATACAAGCTCATCTGTGAAGCATGGTGGAGGTTGCGTCATGTTGATGATGCAACTCATGATGGTAGCAGCAGAATGAACGCAGAACTACAGAAACATATTGTCTGCCAATTTACAGAGAAATGCATCCAAACTAATCGGGAGCAAAGCAATCATGCAAAACACACTGCCGTCTCAACAAAGGACTTCACCATGGGGAAAAATGGAACGTTTTGGACAGGTCAAGTCAATCACCAGATCTTAACACAGCTAAACATACATTTCCCCGCCTGAAGAGAAGACTGAAGGGAGAAACCCCGTAAAACACACACTCACTAAAAGATGCTTTGTAAAAGCCTGGAAAGGCATAAACAATGAAGAAAGAAGAAATCTGGTGGAGTCTGTGGATTGTAGGCTTGATGCAGTGATTGTCAGCAAGGGATATACAACCTGATATTTAGCCTTTTTAAAATTGAGTTTAGTTAAAAATATTCTGTTCGTTTTCTTGAAAAACCGAGTGGTTTGATACAAATGTGTTCTGTTCTGTGTTGTTTGTATCAAGATGTAAATAACATGGAATTAGAGCTGAAAAACTGGTCTCACTTCTAACATTCATCTTTTGTCCACACAAAAATAACAAATTCACCAACTTTGCTGACTTTTGGAGGGGACTACATTTTTCCATTCTAGTCTTTGGACTTTTTAAAAGAATAGGAAGTAATTTACAAGTACAGTTTTTAACACTGATTTACCTTCCCACAGCAGTCAAGCGACAAGTTTCTGCTGGGTACAGCAACACCAGCTGGACAAAGCACCCACATGGCTGCTGTGTGTTATATAACAGAATTATGTTGGACTGGTGTGGGGTTGCCTATCATGCGTGCATCTATTTTCTAAGATTCATATATGAATCACTGAAGCTTTTAGCTTGAAATCCAGTAGGTCTTCCTGCCATCTTCACATCGATTAATGTATTGAAGTCATGAGATAACCTCAACTTTTATAGTTTTCTGCATATGTAAGAAATGAGCAGCTAATCTTCCTAATGTTCAGCATGTTTGAATATCTGAGCACTGTATAACAAAATCAGAAATAAATACACACTTTAGGGTGTTGAGTTTCATCACAGATTTGTGGTTATCTGGGAGAAACGGCATTTACACCATCAGGGGATGCTGCAACTCTCCAGGGAAAACCACACTAATGGATTCCTTCAAGGTTGGCAGCACTTAAAATCAGCGCTGAAGCTGTTTAATCCCCTCCTCCTCTTTGTCATGTGAGATCATTAAAGGTCAGCCTCAGCCGCATTAATCACACATCGATTGTATTCGACAAACAGGCTGGCTCTGACCTCCGCTGGCATCGGTGAGCTCGGTCCTGCGCAGGAAGCCCAGGTATCCGGTCCGGGCCCAGATGGTCTGCGTGTCTCCGAAGCTGAGCCTGGAGTTGAAATGGTCGGACTGCAGCGCCTCGTCTCCGTAGACGGTGAAGTAACCGCTGGCGTTGTGGCCGCTGTGCACCCAGATCTACAAAAACATACAGCACACAAATGAGACAGCAGGTAATTATCCTTTTCATTTTGGATTGTTTTCGCTACAGAAGTGCAATTGCTTATTTTCAAGTGATTTTTAAATCTTATTTGTAAGGGGATGTTAGCACTTTGTGTCACAGATTTCCACCTGCAGTCCCTTGGGAGGTTGCAGTTAAAACACAGAGTGACAGAACAGGACAGGAAAATTGCTGCCTCTATGTTTTTTAGAGGGTTTTACTGTCATTTTGCAAAAATTGAGGAAAAAAATGGTAATTTGTTTCAAAGGACAGCTAAAAACATTTTAATCACGATTGCACATTTGCAGGTGCACCTTTTGTTTTCCCCAAATTCATCCATATTTTTAACTGCTTATCTGATTTGGGGCTGGGAGGGTGGGGGGAGCCTATCCCAGTTGTCATGGGAAGAGGCGGGGTACACCCTCGACAGGCTGCCAGTCTATTGTAGATAGACAGACAAGCATTCACACTCACTTTCACACCCATGGTAAATTTAAAATCACCAATTAACCTAACATGTGTGTCTTTGGTCTGAGGGAGGAAGCCAGATAGAACCCACACAGAGACAGGAAAAACTACACAGGTGGGCTGCAGTCGGCCAGTGGGTTCAAACCCAAGCCCAACGGGCAACAGTACTGTACCACTGTGCCAGCTTTGCCCAATTAATTTGAGATTAAAAAATTTAAAGCTAATGCAATCCTGGAACCTATCACCTACTCTGCTGATACAGCCTCTGAGCGCAATGGCCAATTTCTCAGTGCTTCCGGTATAATTATGTTATCAGATAGCAGTTCAAAGATATGTGGACCATGCAGCTGTCACCTGGCAGAGGGGCACACACAAGCACTCGTTTTTTGAGACCGATACTGTTAGGAGGAGTAGCGATTCTTGTGAAAATAGAGAAGTGCCTTTAAAATGACAAATATGACTTTGAGCACAATTTGGGTGAAGACCCATTAGATGATCATTTTGCAGATGTTTGATTAAATTCTAACAAATATATATGGCGGAGTAGCGATTCTTGTGAATTGTGGACAGACGGATGACAAATGCCTCTCAGTGGCTTTAGCTCATTGGTCCTTCATCCGAATGAGCTAAAAATAAAAGTTGTGCAGGAGAACAGATAATTTAGTAGTGCATGAATATTTTTTTTTTTCGCTGAAACCATCAAGAAATTAGCAAACAACAAAAAGAAGTAAATTGGAAAGAAATTTTCAAAACAAGATATCATCACGCTTAAAGATCTGACTGCTGTCTGTACCTGAACAAAAACACAAGAGCATCGCCTCATACTGAACTGGATGATAGCAAGCAGTTTCCAGACTGCAGCTGGTAGATGCAATCGCTCGTTTGCTCCCCATGTAAACAGAGTACCTGCATGCAATTCCTCAAAGACAGCAAAGATAGTGGATCTCCAGCTTGTGCCGTCAAACGAGCCAATAAACAATCTAACCGGGAAACATATTAGCCAATAAGGAGAGGTTCACAGCAGTTTCATCTTTGTGGCGGCCTACATCTTTCTTTTTATTTACCATTTCATATAAAGGAAGATAATAAAGAAGCTGTAATGTTGTGAAACTCTGCACATTTAACCTTATTTTTTGAGAAATTCTCCAAACCTTTGAAGCAGTTTTATTAGATTTGACCGGTACATGTAGTTTTTAACGTTCCTGTGAGCTCTTTCCCTCCTTTATTTAGGTAGATAATTAAATAACCACCCAGAGTGGCAAAACCTGCGTGAATAAGGAATGGTTGCTTGCAGTGTGAATGGTGAATAGAGCTTGGACTGCAGAATCTGGGCCCCCCCGCCTGCAGATATTGCATGTTCATATAGAGACACATGTTCATTGAGATTACTGTTAAAGCTCAGACCAACCTCTCCCAGATGTGACTCTCCCATTGGTCCCTTGGTCTCTGGGTTGGCGATGATGATCCGGACTCCTGGCAGGATCTGCTCAAAGAGGGAGAGATAAAGATCAATGAACGAACAACAGCTTTAATTAAACTGTTTAAATATTGCCTTAAAATAGAAAGAAGAACAACAACAAACCTTTCCGGACTCCATCAGTGGCAGGCTGTGTGGTGATCCCCTCTCTACTAGTCTGACCCTGCAGAACAGAAAATGTTAGATTATGGGAGAAATTAATTAATTCATAAAGAAGCACACGGCAATCACAGAAGAAAATGAAAATGATGATGTATGATTTCATAATTATGTAACAAGATCTTGTACTTATTAGATGTTTCTAAGTAAAGAGGTGATTACTATGCTGTATATTATGTTAAAATAAAAGAATACTATCCAGTAATCAGGATTAGCAATGGGAGTCTGGACCAGGATGTTGTAATTATGACTTTTTAATGTTAATGGCCAATTTGGCTAATAATTGTTTTCAAAATTCAGCTGAATTAATTTTTATTTACATAGCGCCAATTCAAAACAAGAGTCACTTCAAGGTGCTTTATACATTAAGGTAAAGACCTTACAATCAGACAATCCCCTATGAGCAAGCACTTGGTGACAGTGGAAAGGAAGAACTCCCTTTTAACAAGAAGAGACCTCTGACAGGGCCAAGCTTAGGGAGGGGCAGCCATCTCCTTCGACCGGTTGAGGGGAGGGATTTATAATTCACACTGTTGGTGGTGGATGTGCAAAATTATATTTAACGGACTTTGTAAAGCCAGCGTGTCTCAATGGCAACTTCAAACCTCATGTTTCTTTAAGAAGTTTAAATTTATTCATGAGTGAAGACTTCCACTCACGTGAAAAAGAAAGTACAACTTCTTTCAATTCTAAGGTTTTATGTATCAGGACACAATTTTTTTTTTTTTAAAAATCTGGTTCATAGGCAGAAAAATATAAAAATACAACCTCAGATGTACAACATGACCTATGTACTACATACACTGTGTCATCATTCATTTAACAGTATTCAAGTATGTGTTAACACAATGCCAAGAAGAAAAGACATCGGCAATGATCCCAGAGAAGCAATTGTTGCTGCCCCTCAATCTTGGAAGTGTTAAACATTTCCAAACAATTTGAAGTCAATCACTCTACTGCAGTGAGAAAGATTATTTACAAGAGGAAAACATTACCCTTTTCAGTCTTCGCGGTAAAGTTAGGTCAGGGTTAGATTGCGCTCAGTGCGTCAGAGGACTCGCTTGGGAGCTGGAGGGTTGCTGAGGGCTGGCGGCTCAAGACCTGTCCGGACCTGGACCTGGAGGCCATCCAGGACCAGCCAGTTCAAGACCTCGCCCTGGATATGTGTGGAGGTGGACCAG